>JBANCV010000104.1:0-86950 GCA_037040105.1 Amiota albilabris | reverse complement strand
ATCGAAAATTAAAGTTTTGCTCACTGTTTTCTTTGATTATCGTGGTGTTGTGCACTCAGAATTTCTTCCTGAAGGACGAAATAGTGATGATTAAATTTAAATTCATGTGTTTTTTTTTAACAATTCCGGGTACTTTTTATTCAGAAGGTAGGTAGTTCATTCTTATATATTGTTTAGTTTTAATGGATACTATATATTATATTAGTATGTATGTATATCCTTCATAAATAGATACACATACATATGTATAGTCAGCATTTGATAATCGGTGGTTAGATATTGCACACTTCTATTGCAGCATTATTAATTTATCAGTTGCTCGTCTATTTTAGATAAACACACTTGAGTATATTGATAAGATACTTTTTGATATCTGTAAATTTTTATCAGCGAATTATGTAAAAGTTTTCCATACAAAAGAATCGTTAAATAATTTGATTCTCTGAGACTTGAAACACATGACTTGCATTTTATTTGATATTTGATAACTCGATCTTGATATCTCAACAACTAAGAGGCTAATTTATTTAGAAAATACATGACATTATTTTTTAGATGAGTTTATCGATTTTTCTGACAATGTATATACACACAAATATGATGTTTCTCTCTCTCTCTCTCTCTCTCTCTCTCTCTTAAAGTGCATTTCCAAATGACAAAGTAATAATTCCCATTTGTAGCATGTGTAAAAAAGTTATAAAAATATTGTGAATATAAGAAGAGCCATTGACAGATTGACAAATTGACGAACTGTTGAACAAATGCAGCATGCAAGCGTTGCCAAACGAGCTGTCAAAAGACATTTGAGTGTTTGTTTCGTTATTTTTCTCATCTCAAATCTCAAATCCCAAAATGATGCTGTTTGCTCTTCGTATATGTGTGATGCTTTTTGGTTGAAAGCTATGACATCTTTTATCATTTGCCTGGGTTATACTGGGTCTGGGATTGGCAACATTGCAGTATTTAATAAACCAAGATTGCGTTCAAACTTGGCAACGATTTTGCCACGAATTGACCCCATCACCAACACCATCATCATCATAACCACCAACACCGACATCGACACTTCTGCTGCCGCTTTTTTCAACAATATTTTATTATATTTTTTGGCATTTTGCCTTCATTTTCATGACTTGACAAATACTATATGTAACTAAGAAAGCGAGGGAATATATTTTGTGATTCAATATAAAACAGAATACGAACATTTAATGGATGTCAAAAGTCTAGAGATTTACTAAGTATAACAATAAAAATAATAAACAAAGTCATAAAAGTAAGATCAAATTAAATTTAATATCAATTATAAATGATGCTAGTATAAATAAAAACAATAATAATCTGATTATTCTGATATTATTAATTCACAATCATATTAAATATTGACACATTAACAAACATATCAGATTAATCTCCTCATTTCATACTCAATCTAATTTAGTTATGCTCTTTCTTCATGCATTTCTATTCATATTTTCCACCTATTTTTGGGTATTTCTATGAATAGAACAAATTTTTATATTGTATCTTTATATTGAATATCTTGAACAATCAACTAAAGTTCAGTAAATAATGATGAAGGATGCAAATATTAAGACATAGAGCATTTAGATGTTCAAAAACTATTTACTCCTTTAAGTATGCTTTGCTTTTGGTGCATTTTTTTCAATTGAAATGCAATCTGTGTATTGCCAAGTGCATAAATGTTTATAGAAAAAAAAATTCTAAATTCCTATAATAATTTCATGAGATTTTGTATTTCAGACTTTTTGATAACACGTGGACTGAGAAATATAAAAAGTCCTCCTATTTTTTCAACACATCACAAATTTGATGAAAATTTAAGATTATAATTCTTTTAAATCCTAGTCAATCAAACAAAAAACTTGTAAAAGTCTCAGTTTTGATTATGACTTATCAATTGATAAATTATGTTTTTACCCTTAAATTCTGTTTTATCGAAAGCAAAAATGTGCCACTACCCAATTGTCAAGTTCCAAAAAGAAATGTTATGCCTACAAGTATGCTTTACTTTTCATATCATAAAAAGTTTGCCTTAATCAAATCCATTGAATAATTGATCCAACAATAAACTAATGCCATAAACAGTAATAAGAATGTCAAGCACATATTATCTATACATATATTTAATAATGGCTCTAAGGTTTTAAGAATATACTCGTATTCTAAACAACATTCACTTCGAATTGGAAAGTCATAAATCAATTAAATTGCCTAATTTACTGTTATTATTTGATAATAAAATTTACATTGCGGTATTAACTTATTGCAATTTTTAAGAGGTTTTATATAGCATTGCAACTAACAATAACAATTGCATATTGCATTGCACTTTCATGAATATTACGTATACGTAAGTAAGTATTTTATAATAAAATTTTTAATATTTTAATATTAAGTATACGCAAATCAGAAAATAAAATATACATATACATTATATAAAATATCTATGAACGTGAGCCCGTGCCGACATGGCTTTGTAAATGTCTATAAGTACAGAGTATTATAACCAAAAATCGACAAAAGGAGGGAAATAAATGATAGAAACAAAGACAATAATATTTGCTGGAAATGGTATTTGATTAAATCAAAAGAAAAACACGAATTTATGTAATATATTTCCTTTTTAAAGTGCAAGTAAGCAAGCAAAAAAATGAAAACGTTGTTTTTTTTTTTTCAAAGTACCAAGCGAATTATCTAAATTAAAGATCTTTGTGCTACGGCAAACAACGCAGAAGATATTGTTTCTGCTATTCATGCATTACATTAAAAGCATTGTCTGAAACAATATGTCATTGACATCGAAGTGTGACCACTTGTGACAAGGACCGGTGGGTGGTCATAAGCTTCGTGATGTCATATAGGTAAAAAAATCATTCATCTCGCTTGGTTTACCGCTGCAGGTGGTCTTATTATACTCTTCATTACGTGATTATAAGTTTGTCATAATGTTTGTAATGCAAAGAAGGAGACATTGTAGACCACATAAAGTATATATATTCTTGATCATCGTGACGAGACGAGTTGATCTAGACATGTCCGTCTGTCTGTCTGTCTGCATGTATGCAAACTAGTTCTTCAGTTTTGGAGCCAGAGAGCTGAAACTTTGTACGAATCTTTCTTTTTACCATACGCAGTACACTTGTTATGAATCAGTCGATCCGGAGCACTAGGAGGGGTATCTCCCCTACAAACACCCTTCTCAAATTCATGTTCTTATTAGAAAAGTTTTTTTCTTTTTTATGTTATCATATTGAAATTTCGACATAATAAGTTTCTGTTACATATTCATCAAACATGTAAATTTCAAAACCCTAGAATTACTGGATCGCATAGCTCCCATACAAAAAAAATTTTCAAAGACCTGCGTGAAGAGTACTACAAGATATCCTTCATTCTGGTTTATAATTTCTTTTCTTGGTCTCCGCCCAAAAATATTTCCAGTTATATCCATTAAGTTCGTCTATTTGAGTGTTGTAAAATGTTGTTTCCCAAAGTCATTATGCAATTAAATGTCATCCGGATTACAAGAATATTCTTCCAATTTTCTTTAAACATTTTAAAAAACAGAATATCTGGGCTGCTAGTGATGAATGTTTGCTTCAAATACACTGTATTAGATGCCGTTGTATCGCTAATCATGATTTGCCCTTTGTCACAAAGATTTCAATCAAAAAGTGCTTGGAAAACAGCAAAGCTTGCTCTCCATCTGATGGCATTTTGGCACAGCAAGAAGTAGCTCTTTATTTTCATATAATATAACAATCGGCAATCGTTCCTTCTTTGAACTTTTTACAACTACTGCTGGTAATAATTTAATCTATCCCAATGGATAGTCACATTTCCGAAAAATTGTTCTGAAATTCGGTTTTTATCATCTCTGCTCTCTGCTTTTGAGAGAGTTGCAAAAAATATGTACAAAACAAAGAAGCAAAATGAGTTCATAATTGTGTAAATCTTCCAACATATCGCCAATCCAACCATATCTTTCTAACGAAAGAAGCAAAGTTATATATAAAGAAAAAGATTCAGTTGGTTACCTACAATTCCTACTAAGAAATGAACTCAGTCCGAACTTTATCCAAGCAACCTTTACTAGAATAAATTTATATAAAAGTTGCATTTTCGGATTAAGCAAACTGGGAACAGTTAAGATCAATATTCCTTTGTGACTCTCTTTGATGGTATACAATTGGTCTCTAGATGAGATTTCATGGGAATTCAGTTTTTCAGGTTGAAATCAATGCAAAAAAAAAAAGAAAAAAAAAAAACTATGCATACCTAACAGAATAAATATGGTGTACTATAATTAAAATGCACATCTACATTCACTCTAAAAGCAATACAAGCACTTAATGCTTTCGAAAACAAATGAAAGCTTGCCTGGGATTACTTAACATTATTAATAAGACTAGCAGTAAAGAATTATGTTAATTCTAATTATTGTAGATATCTGGGCACTTGATGTCTTGGTAACAAAGGGGGAGATGAATTCACAAGGAAAGAAGCTGCCAATGACCATATGTGGGCTATATAAAACAATGACATAAAATAAATTGGTTGGTGTCTTCTAGATCTAGCAAAAGAACACAAGAAATACTAGGACTAAGTCGGAAAAGTATCCATATAATCCTTGGTTTCTTAATAAAACATTGCAGAGTAGATTAAGTAGTGAAGAGGTGACTGACTAGCTTTTGTCCTCCGCCTTATCTAATCTAAGTCATTCATGCTTGTTTTTGTCCAAACTAATCTTTTTGTTTCTTTGTATGCATTTTAATAGCAGTTTAACTATTTATCAAAATATGAGAAATTCAGATTTAAGATCATTAAAAGATTATATAAACTGACTGATTATTGTAGTTTTGGTTTTTAAGAAACTTTTTCAATAGTATAAAATATAAATTTATCTAAAAGTTTTTTGTAGTCTCTCAATTATTTTTTAATATATTAAATTTTACTTTGTATCAGATCAACTTAGTTGTCTGCATATCATAAGTATTTTGATAAGGACACTGACTACAGTAAACAATGTCAATATATAGTTAACATTTGTGATATTTGTTACTTATTTACAGATATCAATTTATTTTTCCTATTGTTATTTGGTATAAACTGAAGTAAGATTAAGTATACAACAATTATGTGAATGTATTTCTCCAATTTAATGTGAGATATATTTCTTAGTATTGTTTCAGGTTTTCCTATTTGTGATTCTATCCATATTTCTTGCCCTTTAGAATTTGTCTGCAAACAATTTGTATAAAATTGGCATTTGTGTTGTTTTAGTCTACGTCTAGTTGCAAGGATGCATACATGTAACAAAGTATTTTGTATATCCTTTTTATATTTGATTTCATAGAATCGGTATTTCTTATGTGTGTGGTTGAGAACGATATATATGTAGACTAAGAAATAGTATAGTATTAGACTTAGGCCACGTCATAAGAACAAAAGAAAGTTCTCGTATAGAACAGGATTACCATCGTCAGGACTATGCATTTATGTCAGTGTCTATTTAAAGGATATAAGAAAACATGGCAACATGGAAACATAACAAAAACGCAAGGCAACTCATTGCATTTTTAATGTTATACGCTAATATATGAGGCAAAAACATTTAAGCCATACAACGTTTAACTCGTTAAAAATGCAAAAGAAAAGAAAAGAAAAGAAAAGACGAAAGCAAACTTCTGAATAAAACGCGGCCAAATAAACAATGAAATGAAAATGGCAAAGGCACAAGACTATAGAGATACTATATACTTACTACTGTATATATAATACTTTTCCATTCAGTTCAGTTCTATTCTGTTCTGTTCAGTTCTGTTTAGTTGAGGCGAGTTGAGTCGCCTTTGCCTAAGGATATGTCTAAATTGCAGAAGCTCAGCTGGGGTTCTATAATAAAAATATTATGTTGGGTGGTGGGTGGTTGCATTAGCAGGTGTATACGATTTTCTTTTCAATAGTGGAGATGGTACATAAGAAGGTTTCCTCCATTGGCTTAGGCAAACCGAGTTGAGATTAACATGAATTGGTTTTTCCGTATAATTCCTTTTTATCATATTCTCCTTCATCATCATCATTCTTAATTTCTTCCTTTCCTAAATCTCCCACTCTCTCAATCTTTCTCTATTAAACATATATACAAATAAAAATAGAATAATATAGAATGCAGAATAGTGAATCAGTTCAGTTCAGTTCAGTTCGCTTAGACGCCCTGAAGTATGCAATCTATTTACATACATCTATGTAATATATTTTGTACACAATAAAGGTATACATATCTAAGTATGTACGTATGCGATATACGCGTACAGAAGTATTCTTTTCAATTGAAAACTTTTCCATATGAAGCATACAAAAGGCAGCTTTACTGCTGACCCCCCTTACAGTTGGTCCTCTCTCCAACGAAACTTTGTAGTTTTCTTTATTTTTCTTTATATTTTTGTATAGTTTTGCTTTACTTAATATATTCAAAATGGCATCCACCATGGTGTTCTATGGCAAAACCATTGCTAGGATAATGTTTTACATGAACAACAGATTTAACTGGACAAAAAGAGAAAAATATAATTCTACTATATTATATGTTATAATAAACAGAAAACTTTGTAAACATGTCCGTGTTCAGTATCATAAATTGGATAGGAAAACCTTGAAGTCAGGTTGTGACTTCATTTGCGAAAAGAAATTTGATAAGTTCAGATACAAGTCATATGGACTTTCATAACTTGCGGTAAGAATGCCAACAAAATCGAAACCAAGTTAACTCAACAATGTTATGACTTTATTGATCCTTTTGAAATGATGCTTAACACTTATTTTGTTTACTTGACTTTCCTAGTGACTCCTTGTTATTATTTCTATTATATATATAAACTATTATTTAAAAATTTGACAAACTTGCATATTTGTTGAAAGTTATGGAATATTGCTATCGCAATCTAATCAACTTGAAAAATGCAAGTTCCAAGCAGAATCCTCACTGTATATTGTGATGTCTGACTTTGAAAGAGGGAGAGAGGGTTTAAGGATAATTGACAGTAAGATATACCTTGTTAGCCTAAAAGGTTCGCCTCATCTACTGGAAACAGCCCGAAGAATCAACGAAAAAAGCAAAGTCCCACAATGGAAATTTTAACAAACTGCCCAAATCATCTAAGAAAGATTTCTCAAGAAAACGAATTCGTCTTCAAAGAGAAAAGGCAGTCACATAGGATGTGTTGAATAAACTCTGATAGGGATTTTGATATGGATCATGCATCATTTGTGCCATTAACTCAATTGCTTTCGGACTATCATCATCATCCTAATCTTTTTCTTGGGAAAGTAAGAGCTCTTAGGTCTATAGAACGTGCAGCGCTAATCCCTTTCTAGTATATTTATACCTTAAAAAACCAGAATGATCAGGTACCCAAATTAGCATAATTAACTACTGCCATACTTGGGTAAAGGGAGCCACTGGCCCACAGACTGTTTTGCTGCTGGTGCTGTGAACCTACAGATCCTTGATAGGAACTTGGTTATAAACATAATTCAAAAAGTTTCTAACACAACATGGTGTGTATTAACTTTTCCGCTCGCCACATTGCATAGATGTTTGTCATAAAAACATTGTACCACTCTGTTAGAGGAAAGAACATTTGAATTGTGTTCCCATTTGAAAAGAAACCAGCACCAGTAACATTTTTCATCTCAGAACCATTGAAAGCTTGTGATTACCGTATGACAATACCCTGCTTTTAATCACCCTTCACTGGGAATCTTGCTTTGAATTTGTTATTCCATTTCAAATATGACACACAGTAGTCACATTCTTCTCTCTCAGCTTGTAACCCCACTTTTTGTAGGATGATGCTGCGGCTAGCTATACATGGCTTAGGAAGATGTAATTTCTGTCTTAGTCTGATTGTTTTCTTTGCAGCTATGTTCTGATGTTCTTAAGTTAAGTGCCCACTGGTACCATATTAAGAAAGGCATTTAGTGCTGCTTTGGGGGTTAATTGTAGAGATCAAGTTATGTCTAAAAAAACTGTTTTTTGCATTTAATGGAGATTTTAAAAGTGTGATTTGGTGTTAGCTGCTTGTCACCGCACTAAGTCTTCAAAAGTCACGCGAAGTTCATAATACAGGTCAAAGTGGTGTAAAATTTATTGAAAAACTCTTAACCAAGTATTCTGATACTTTTTCTCAATAACTTAGATTGACTTCTCTCACAGATTCTTTTTTTCTTTATACCTTAGGACATAAAGACTTACGAACTAGTTAGACGAAGACTATTGTATCTTAGTTTTATTTCAGTCAATTTACTCATTGAATTTGCTCTTTAAAGTTTAATAAGAAGTATGGCAATCCTTTTAGTCTTATACTTCTAAGTAATCAATAAAGTAAAGATAAGGAAAGCCCATTTAAATAAAGTTTTTGCTATCATCATAATTTATTCTTTTGTATCTTCTTTTATATTACATAGATTTACATGGGTTCAACTTTATTTTTTGTTACTTACAACAATTTTGAATGGAAAACTTCCCAACCCTAAAATTCAATTCATTTTGCTAAATGGTATGTAAAATGCATTTTGCATTTGTGATTTATTTGATGATAATAATAGTTTAATACATTCCAATGACTATCGATCGATTGTGGGTTTTGGATCGTCAACGTTGTCATGGTACAAACTGATGACATTTGCGCACTGCTTCAAAACATTAAAGTTTGTTGGGATTCAATTTAACAAAAAAAAAAAAAAAAAATTGTAAATGGAAAATGGTAAAAGGAAAAAGACACGAATCGATAAAAAAAAAAAAAAAAAAAAACTGAAACTAATGGAATGGAAGAGAAAACACCAACACCAACACCAAGTGACCTAAAAAGGTGCAACAACAAAGAAGAGTAAAAAAAAAAAACAAAAATTTATACAGAGAGCACAACAACAATAACAACAAAAAAGGTCAGTGAGAGAGTGAAAAAGAGGAGTAAAGTGTGGGCAGAAAATAAAAAGAATGAAGAGAAAAGTGTGAGTATGTAGTTTATGAAAAGTCTTGGTCCCTTGAATAGTGAATGGGCTTGTTTTTTATGTTTTTTTTTTGTTGTGAAGTTGTGAAGTAATCAACAATTTTTAGGTGTAAACAAAACCAAAATGGAAATGGGAAAAACTTTGGTTGAATGCATTTTCTATATACCATTTTACATTTCTATATTGTATCAGTACTACATGAAGCTGGCCTATGATTTTTGAGTCATGTTTGTAATAATTCTCTGGCGAACACAAAAATTAGTAAATGGGACTTTAGTTTTACAAAGATCTAATTGAAATTGTTTACATAGTCTTCTATGTAGTACCGATCAGATAAGCTTGAAATCATAGCCATCATAACCATGAACAGTTTGAAAATGAATGATTTATAATTAAAAATATATTGTACTAGCGTTGCCTGGAGTGCTTTCCTATGCCCACGAAGTGATTTTAGTTAGTGATTTGTCTAGTAAGTTGTCAATATGAAAGCGTGTTGATCAAAGAGCACCATCTAGTGGTAAGTTATAACAAAATGTATGGCATAAAAACCTTCTCAAAGAAAAAATACATATACATATGTGCTGAATTTCACGGCGATCGGCGGTCAAACGGTGTCGGAGTTTATTGCCATTAAACTCATTTTTTCGTCCTATTTTATATAGATCTATCTATGTATCTATGTATGTATGTACCTTATAAACTCCGAACCTTCTGGATTGTTTTTGATGAAACTTTCAGCAATACTCTAATATAGTTTGGGCAATGTTCCTGTGAGGTTTGTTGCGGATAAAACATATGCAGTCATGGGGACTGTCAAAAGAAATGAAAACTTCAAACGATAAAGTAACCACACAAACAACGATTTATGTACTCAATTGAAGTGACTAATATTTAAATAAAAAAATAACGTCCCAACACAAATTTAAATAACTTAACTGTTGGTGAAGGATATTCTCTGTATAAGCGAAGATTGACCGTTGATGGTGGATAAACAACTACTAGAATAATGCGAAATGTAGATGTAGACTTGGACAACAGATGGACAACATGCATTTACACTTCCTTTATGTGGTGAATGTGATACAAATGATTTAACTTAAATCGTGCTTTTAACTTCATATGATATACTTTGAGTTATGCACAAGTTTCCAAGTGTAACATTTATTCATTGCAAGGTATCAGTTTACTCAAGAAACTATGTTTGTTATATCGTTGATAAACACCAAGTTAGATTAATTGCACTGTTATCTAGAAGATCTATTGTAAGGAGCCTGGTTTTTTTTTTTGTTTTAAGTGGAAGAAAGAATTCCAGTACTATCCAAAGATTTACCTCTTTGCAATTACTATGGATAACCAAAAAGAATGGTAATACTTTTCACGCAGGCCCTAGATCGAAATCTTGAAATTTACATGGTTAATAAATATGAATCAGAAACTTAGAAACTTTGTGAAGAGTACAAAAAATATGGTCTATGTCAGACATATTCATGTCGAGTTAAATTGCATTTAGCAATGACACAAAAAGTTAGTAATGTACAATCATAACAAGGACTAAAGATAATGTCGCATATTCATAGACATGCTTTTAAGTATTTAATATCAATAAACCTTCAAGCTAAGTTTAAATACTTAAACTTAAAAATTGGTTTTATTCACAGTAGAATTTTCAGGTACTACTAAGTAGTAAGAACTTATTAAAAAGCTTGCATACTTTTAGGTAAATAAGAATAATAGTTGTACTAATTCATCAGATTAATCTATTTGACGAAACATGACATAAGTAAATTTTTAATAAATGTGAACATTATAAGCATTTTTTTAAAAAGATATATTTGATCTCAGCCTTACTGTTTTAATGAGAAGTGTTTCCAATTCCCATTATTATCATTCGCTGATTGTAAATACTTTGGATACAAATATGCTGATACAAATAAAATTGTATAGATTTTTTAAAAAAATCTCTTGATTTGTTTTAATTTTAGAGAGAGCGAGAGTTGCAAGAGAAAAAAGATATTTTCCGAGACTTATGAGAACAGGTAACCCTTTATTGTTCTCCGGTTCTTTCATGCTCAAAATGTCAATAATGAACAGTGCTATGTTTTTATCAGACCTGTACCAAAACGTTCTCTGTAAATTTGAATGCTTCTTATGCAATTTATGTCATCTACAATGTTAATACTATCCTCTATTATAAAATAGAATATCAAAGTCACATTGAATTCCCTTCATATTTTAATTTTTTTTTTTTTTTTTGGTGTTATCAGCTTTTTCACTTACAAATATCACTTTATGTATTATGGCTTCAGCTGTTACTAAGTTTTTAGTTGGGGCTAACAAGATAAATCGATACTAAATCGACTGTGAATAAATTAAGTAAAGTTTATATTGTACTTTAGTTGATACAAAATATGAATATGAATATGTGCCAATATTATTTTGAAAATTTGAAAATTATTTAATTATTTATCATGATAGATTCCTTGATTCCTTTTGTGTTGTGATATTCTAAGAAATAAATAAAGACCGACCATTCACTCTTAATAAATGAATGAATAGGGAGTGTGTAAAAATTAAAAAATATGACATGTTCTTATTATTTGTTTGCATGGATAATTATGACAAACAAAATCATAAAGAAATGATATGGTAAATGAAAAGAAACAATATACAAAACAACAAAACAATTAAAAAATTAATGAAAAATAAACAGAATACAAAAAGTGTAGCACAACTTCAGGCGCATGTGAACCTTGTCTAATGAAAAATAAATACAAGTAAATACGATGCAGTGAAGCCGATAAGGTTTGCTTAGGTGAGATGGGGTGGGATGAACTGAACTAAGCTGAGGTTATGGTAAGATTGAATTGGATATAATGGAATAGTATTAGAAAATGAGTGAAATAAGAAAATATTATGAAGAAAATCGACCATAACATGTGCCGTGCCATCTGCCATGGGCAAACACTGTTGGCTCATTGTGTGGGTGGATGTCTAATGTATTTACCATACTATATAATGAAAGCAGAAGAATAAAAGTATGAAAAATATGCAAACATTTCAAGTTGACAACAGCAAAAACAATTATAATGATGATGATGACGATGACGATTACGATGACGAGGACGATGACAATAAAGATGTTGATGATGATGGTGATGATCATGAAGAACCATGCCATATGCCAGCTAAGCTATTCAAGGCATCATTTGCCTTTGTTAATTGCCAACAATTCAACTTGAGTTAAATACTCTTAATGCTACTAGGAACAACTAAGCTAAACTAAGTAAAGTTGAGCAATGGACATGACACATGACATACGACACAAGACGCTTGTCGTCATTATCTTCTCCCCTCTTTCATGTTGATGCTTTTGTTTTCATTTTCTTCTTTTTTTTTTTTTTTTCAATGTCTTTCTATACTTCAATACTTTGGTTGTCTTGTTATTTCATATTGTATTGTATATTGAGGCGTTCATCATTTGTAATGAATTCTAAGTGATAATGATAATGATAATGATGGTGATGGTGATGAAGATGACGATGATAATGTTGGTGGTGATGTATATTTATTCTCACATATAAATTGATTTTCATTTAATGTGTATATATACATATGTGTGTGTGTGTGTGTTTGTTGGTGTGTGTGTGCACTTTGTAACTGTGCAACATATGGTGGCGACTGCATATTGACAATATAGAAATTTCAACACGCAAAGACATACAATAATAATCATGATGGCGCTGATGATGATAACAATGGCAGTGATGATGGTGATGAAGATGGTTATGATGGTGACAATGGTTTTCATTCAACAACAATATAAGCAAGAGAAAGGGAGAGAGAGAGAGAGAGAGAGCGGGATATTGTACGTTAAGTGTTCGGAAAGTGGTAATAAGTTATTTATATACCTAATAGATGTCTTCATATGGGGCAGGTGCTTTGACCATTTGTATAGGAGTTACTAATGACGTTGACGACAAACAACAAATAAGTGAATATGAAAACAACAAGCGATATATGAAAAAAAAAAAAAAAGGTACAAATGAAGAAAGGAGGGTAGAAGGAAAGCTCATAACAATGATGGCAAGCTCAGGTGATTTGAAGTGTATGTAAAGCAACGTGACAAATAATTCATATGGAATTTGAATAAGTGGAAAAGTTTATACTAAAACCAATGGTTAGTTGCGGTTCGTTGGTTTGTGCCTTTAACTAGACCCAAGGAAAATCTTGTACTATATATAAATAACCAATTAAATTATTATAACAGCAAGCGACTCAACTCAACTAAACTAAACTAAACTAACACGAAACAAATCTCATCCTACATATGTGCCATGTCATGCCGATGTGCCTGAAGTCATTTGAAGTGTTTTTCCTGTCTTTTTTTTTTTTTGCATGACATGGAAGAGAAAAAAAAAGAAAACCGAAAAACCTTTTGCATATTTTCACTTTATTTTTATTTTTTAAATGTTTCCTCTTTTTCCTCAATTTTTTTTTTTTCTTTTTTTCTTTTTCTTATTTTGTTTTATATATTTTTATTTTGTTTATCATGTGTTGTGACATAATTTTGCTAAGAATAAAACGCAAACTTTAACTGACCTCATCATGAGAATAAAGAATAGAAAGTTTAGTCAATGGTGGATGGTGGACGGCGGGGCTTGTAACTTGGTCAAACGGAAGTGAATTTGCGAAATAGAAAATTGCACAACAAAATAAATGAAAATAAATTTGTCTGCTTAAAACGAAAGAAATTTAAATGAAAATGACGTCAAATTACAATAGTATTATTGTATGACATGGTACTAATTCTACTAAACTAAGCTAAACTGAACAAAAGTGAATTCAAATAATAAAAAAAAAAACAAAAACTATTGTAGAAAGATAAGAAAAAGAGTGGAAAGTGAAAAGTGATTATTGTATATGAGAAATGCTATTAAATTGGGAATGGTCAATGGAAATGACGTCAATTTTTTAACAAGGCAAATTATATTGAACTGAACTCAGTATTGGAATAAGGAAACAGCAATATAATAAGAGAGAGGAAGAGAGATAGAGAAACAGAGAGAGGGAGAGAGATAGAGAAAGAGAGAGAGAGAGAGAGAGAGGGAAAGAGAGAATAGCTTTAAGTGGTTTTGTGTGACAATGCACCAAGCAAAGCATACCTTATACATTTGTATCCCTTTTTCATTATTCTGAAAAATCTATATAAGATACACCAATCTTACTAGTAAGTAGGGCATTACAAAAGTCTTAGCACCGAATAATTTCTTTTCGTTCACATCAATGAAGAAAAAATTATGTGGTCAACGATTTTTGATACTCGAAGAAGCGGTTAATAACTTTAAAAAGCATGTTTTGAAGTAACCTCAATTGGAGTGGTATAAGTGTTTCGAAAATTGGTTTAAGCATATGCAAAATTTTATAAAATACTTTGAATAACAATAAAGTTAACAATTACTTCCCATTGCAAAACTTTTCCTTAGTCCTTCTCGTATGTATTTACCATATTAGGATAATCTACTCATATACCATTTTGTACATATTAATCTACTATTGTTTCAACAATGTGGTATTTGCCCATTTGTGTGTATGTAATTAATGATGAGCAAGACATTTGCAAATTGCTAATGGACATTGATATTAGTGTTTGCTTAGTCAATTGACTGATTACTTAATTGATATCAATCAAATTTGTTGAAAGTGCTCAAAATCAATGATAATTGTCTATTAGTTGAGCGCATAAAAGTGATACTTCAGCTTGAGATCTTGAGATGCACATGCGAACACCGAAAGCAGGTGTTCCAATTACCCAAACAATACTGAACTATGAAACAAGGATGACACCTCCGAAGAGTATCCTTGTTGCTGATTCATGCTTGGAGAATGCCCCTTTTAAATATGTTTTCCATGACCTAATCATCCTTATATATAAACTACTACTTAGTATAAATAGTTTGCCTACAATTCCTTCTTTATGTCCCAGTTTGTTTATGATTTTTCATATATTCTTTTCAAATTAAGGAAGTTTAAACGCCAGTGAGCAAAGTCCTAATATTCAGTCCATTGAATTTGATAACTTTAGTTAATGAGTCATTCATTAAATCTCAATCAGATTTGCCTGGCAATTTTACAATCTGTTAATAACTGACACATCCTTCATCAGTATCAACATATGAAGATTGATAATGAGACATAATGTACATATATGTACATTCATATGCACATATAGTCAAACTACAGCAACAGATAAATCAATGCTGTCATTTGTACCAGAAATACAAACCACAAAACGATTGCATAAGCATTACCGATTCGGTTTGATTGCGTTGAAGGTATTAACAAGAAGAAGAAACAACAAGAAACAGATGAAACAATAACCAAACACAAATACCAAACACAAATACCAGACACAAACAGATAACACAAATACCAGACACAGGCACAGATACAGATACAGATACAGATACAGACACATAGACACATTGAATCAGATACCTGTGACTTGATGCAGCTAATAAATCAATTAATGTTCAATCTATTTTAATGGATGATAATTTCTCATTTCTCATTACAGTCGAATCACGATAATTTGTACCCCGATAAATCGAAAATAATGAATGCAGCCTCTTGTAGTAAACTAAAGCGTCATAAACAATCTGATTATCCGGGTATGCAAAAATCTCTATTCTTATGCCTAAGACAATGCTAGATCGTTTCAAAAAACGGAACAATATCACAATGTGCGGTGTAGGTTTTGCAATTTGAGAATCTTCTTCTTCTCACGAAGAAGCTTCCAGAAATATTACTTTTTATTTGATTCAAATCACTTAAGTATTCATTTGTAACTTACGAATCGTAATAGCAATTGATACGTTTCCAATCATCTGAACTCCAGTTTAGCCATGTTAGTGGAACTAAAAAACAACACGTTCAGTGGATTCTCGAATATTGTACAAGGCATTACATTTCCTTGTAATTTACATGCCAATTAATTGTTCTCATATAGAGAAAATAGGTTTTTATAATAAAGTAATAAAGTAAGGCCAGATACGTATATGTTATAGGACTTTGAGAACCGGATCCGAGTCCTACACTTAAAGAGATTATCCAGCCAGATTATCTAAAGCACGCTACACATAAAGCACAGAGTTATCTGTCAGAGCCACAATTTCAGTTCAAGGAAGCCTCAATCCATGTGTGATTTTGCAAACCTTTGACCTATGAACTAAGGATACCTACGAAATAAAATGTATATGAAATAAAGTTCAAAAATATACGAAAATCATCTAAAATATAAAAGCTCCTTTAATTTGCATTTTTCTTTTTTAACCTTGTTAAATCGAAGTCTCGATATATCGAAAACCCCTGTAATTCGTAACAAATGCAAATCCCTTGCTAATTCGAATTATCAGGAGTCGGCTGTATATGACACACTCTATTCTTCATTTAGTCAGTTGAGTTTATAATACTCATACTATATATAATAGTATAAATGTCGAAGGACATCACACATATGTATGTGTGAATTTTGGAAATTTAAATAGCAGCAGCAGCAGCAGCAACAGCAGAAGTAGAAGAAGCAGCAGAAGAATCATCAGGGGCAGCTGTTTTAATTTACATAAAATCCTTTTGCATAATTTATTTAATTGCAGTTGCTTCCAAAATATTCCACATTTATTCATTAAAATTAATGAAAACCCAAGACAAGTTGAGTGTTTGTTTGTGTGTGTGTGTGTGTGAGTGTGTGTGTGTGTGTGTGTGTGTGTGAGTGTATGTGTTTGTTTATGTGGGCAATTAATAATTACCCACTGATTTACTAAATTGCCTTCCTCTAAAAATGAATGTAAACCTAAAATGGAGCCCGAAGCCTCTCTAAATGATTATAGAACACCAAAGAACATAAGTATAAATACTTACTTAACTACACACACACACACACATATATATATATATATACATATATATGTATGTATGAATGTATTGTGCGTGTGCGTATATTTGTATGAGTTTATGTATGAGTGAGTTTTTGTATTGTTTACAATATTCCCAAAGGTTTATTTAAAGCTTTCTAAAATTTCTATTTACTGTAGCAGTTTCATTCATTGTTACAACTATTGGAATATTTTGTGTTGCCTACTTTGAGGTGGCAACACTTCAAACCTCAATTGAAATCCATCAAAATTACTAAGTATATATGTACTATTATTATTGAATATAATAGACATTGAAATTGAAACACAATAAACATAAATAGCAATTGAAATACAAAGGAATTAAAAATACAATAGAATTTGATTTGAATTGAATTGAATTGAATTAAATTGAATTGAATTGAATTGAATGGAATTGAATGGCATTGAATTGAATTGAAAATTTGAAGCAAATGTAAAATGGCAAAGATCAAAACCCAATAAAATAAAATAAGTTTTTTTTTTAACATATGCATATATACAAATATATTTATATCTATGTAGATCAAAGAACTGTTGAATCTCAAGCCATAGTCAGCTTTTGTTGTTGGAAACTGTATAAACTTCTTCCAGACTTACTCAACATTCCAAAAGAGAAAAATCAGAATATAAATTTTCGTGAACAAGTTGTTCAGTCAATAGTCTTTGTATTGCAAATTTAACGAGACTTTTTCAAATTCTCTATTTATAGGGATGTTTTCTTTTGATGAAAGTTAGATTCCTTACTGACGTTGCTTGATAAGTGACAGTGAGTTAATAACATTTCGTCACAAAATGAACTTCAAACAAAGAGAGAATATTAAGTTTTATTTTAAACATGGAAAAAACTTGTACTGAGAACTTTGAATTAATGAAACAAGTGTAGGGTGACAATTGTTTATGTCGTACCTGAGGCCATGAGTGGTTTAAATGATTCATTGAAGGCCGTTTGGACATTAAGGACGACGAACATTCCGGGTAGAAATATTTCGTGATTACACCAAGTAACATTAAATTTATGCTTGAATTTATGAAAAAAAAAAGAGCCAAAATCTTCATTGCGTTACATGGCAATGGTATTGAGCATATCAAAAGATTTACTTCATTGCATTTTGAACGAAAAATTAGGACTCAAAAAGGTTTGTGCTCCTTTTGTTACACACAAATTGATCAAATTCAACATTGCAAGGACTTGATTGAAGAGTCGAAAAAGGACCCAAACATGTTACTGATGATGAGACGTAGTGTTTTTAATATGACAACGAAACAATGCATCAAAATGCTGAATGGAAGCACCCAAGTGAGCCAGTCGAGAAACATTTTTATATTTTTTTACGATTCCAAGGAAATAATCCACAGGGAGTCCGTGCCACAAGGGCAAACGATTAATGTACTGTAGTATTTTTGGTGTAATGAAGCGTTTGTTGTTGCGTATTCACCACGTGAGGCCGCAATATCGTGAAAATGACAGCTGACGCCTTTTCCACGATAATTCGCCGGTTCATCGTTCGACACTTGTCACTCAATTTTTGACAAAAAATCACATTTTAACCGTGAACCACTCACCGTATTCTTCTGGTTTGGCACCTTGCCACTTCTACCTCTTCAGACAACTACATTTGACAGCGCTATACTGAGATGTAGACAAAAGGCGTTGACTGTGATTCTGAAGGACATTCCCACTGAACGATTGAAAAATTCATTGGACATGCTGATTGATAGTGCAAAGCAAAGTATCGATGCGTTAGAAGATTAATTTGTATAATAAAATGATTTTTGAAAATAAAAAATGTGTTTGTTTTTGAAAAAGTTTCGTTTACTTTGAGACACATATAGTATACTGGCTGATCTAAGGATGCTTAGAGGATGTTTTGAGGTATCATTTAAAGAAAATGGAATTCACAAGAAACTAACTGATTATGAGCTGCCGAGAATTCTTGAGGAATTCAATATCTTATAGATATAGTAGATATGAATATTTATTTAATCCAGAATATATAATGATCTTAATTGAAAAAGTTATGTAAAAGGGATTGCGAGTAGAAATTAAGCAAACTAAAATGCAACAGAGAAGACAAAGAAAAAAAAAAAAAAATTAAGAAAAACCTAAACCTTCCGGTTTCCTGTAGTGCCAATATTCATAAGAATGACAGCCACAGGCACATCAATGTCAACGTCAACCGCATCAGTGTCAATGTTGGCGCCAATTCTAATCACAATAGTTAAAATCGTATACGATATTCAATTACAGATGTCTGTCAGACAGTCGTATGTCTAGCTATCCTGCCTTTTGATTATTGTTGTATTGTATGTCCATGTATGTCTGCACACATTCACACACACATGAATGTCTGTCCATGCATGTGTATCTTTATTGATTCCCTTTTCTCTTGATTTTCTCAATTTTTTGATTTTGTTGCACATAGTTTTTGGCTTAAATCTTGTTCAAATGTTCAGTAACCAAACTAAGTTTATTTTGGTCAAAAACATTTGCTTTGAACTCATAATACATATGTGCATGTAGTAGACCGACATACATACATACGTACATCAACACAGGCATAGAAAGAAACAATGACAATGATGATGAGGATGATGATTTTGTGTTGGCATGCGGCTAAAATAAGCAACGGCACGCAATCAGCTTAAATTTAAGTAGAACGAACGATAGAAAAACGAAGAGATGGCAGGATGGGGGGATGGAAGGAAAGTTAAAATGAAGGTAGGAAGGATTAGGGAAATATATTGTACATGGGTGTGTGTGTGTGTGTGTGTATGTGTGCGTGAGTTTTTGTTATTTTATTTATATATTCAATAGAAATAAGGGAAAAGCAAATGACTTGATGTAAAGATGGACTGACTGACTGACTGACGGTTTGACTGGCATTAGTTAGAAGTGTGAACATGAACATGAAAACCCCTGAAGTATGTTATACATTTTTAATTGAAGTTTTTTCAATTTTTTTTTTTTTTTTTTTTTGAAAAGTAACAGAGATAGAGACACCGAGAGAGAGAGAGAGAGAGAGATAAAGTAAGACATTTCATATTACATGTCTTATTAAAAAGTTTCACTTTTTTCCTCATTTTATTTTTATTTTTTTATTTTATTTTGGAAATTATTCCTTCTCTTGATATTTACATTCACTGGCAGACAGATATACATACATAGATATGTAAGTAAGTAAATAAGAGTGTTTGTATGAATGTGGATAAAATATACTGTTATGTTACTGTTACTGCTGCTGCTACTCATCCTCATTCATTGTTGTTGTGGGTCGTGAGTCGTTGCTAGTCGTTTCCTCCAATTCTCTTGCACTCGTTACAAATATTTCTTTTCCTTCTCTATCTTTCCCTCTCTCTCTCTCTCTCTCTCTCTCTGTGTCTTGCAAACACACAAACACACACACACACACATACACGCGTATAACCATATAGGCACATGCTCATCAGCTCAGCAATAATCTCATATAATTGAATATGCACATGGTTATTCTTTTCTTCATTTTGTGTTTTTTTTTTTCTATTTTTATTCAACAAAATAGTACAAACAAAAATTAAAAAAAAAAAAAAAAAAAAAAAAAACAAATATATTTGTTGTTGTTGTTATAATAGTATATAATATAATATTATATTTTAGTATAAATCGAACTTGTATTTATCTACAATATTTATATAATTGTTATTTTTCCGTTGCATACTTTGTTGGGCTATTTTCGCCGACACTTTGCCGACGCCACAAAAATTAGATACAAAAAAAAAAAAAAAAAAAAAAAAAAATACAAAAAAAAATTGTATTAAGAAACGAATATAATTTAACGGCAACAATGACTATGACGAAGAAGAAGAAGGAGAAATTTACAAGCAAATGCAACCGCAGAAGAAGACTAATCCTTATTTTGTTCTTTTGATTTTTTGTATTTAAGTTTGGTAAAATATTAACAAAAAAAAAAAAAAAAAAAAAAAAAACTATACTTATGTGACACAAAGCACCACCCAAAGGATCTTAATTTCATGAATATTATTATTTAATTTTTCATTTGAAAAATATAACATCAGACAAAAAAAAAAAAAAAAAAAAAATAAACAACAAAAAAATACAAAATTCCTTCACTTAAAATAATTTCACTGCTTTGATTTCCTTTTTCCAGGTTAACACACTTTTCCACACACACTGCCACGCTTAAGCCCCCACACACACAAACATACACACACACACACACACACACACACATATACTCAAATACACATGCATGTATATATGTACATTCAAACAAACATAGACAACGTGGAGACACACATACCATATTCTTGTAAATATTTTTGCTTTTGCTTTTGAGTTTCTACTTATTTTTCTTCTTTTATTTTAATGCTACCTTTTTTCATTCGTTTGAATATGTTGGTGTGTGTGTGTGTGTGTGTTGGACTTCTTCTTCCTGTTCCTCTTCTTATTCTGTATTAGTGTGTCTGTATTTGAGTGTGTGGGTGTGTGTTTTCTACTCTTATTCTTATTTGAGTTTAATTTCGTTTTGTATTGTTTTTTTGTATTTATTTTTCTTATTTGGATTATTTTTAATGGCGTGTGCACCTTGAACATGCCGCCGTCTGTAAACGA
Organism: Amiota albilabris; assembly: GCA_037040105.1. Classification (NCBI taxonomy): domain Eukaryota; kingdom Metazoa; phylum Arthropoda; class Insecta; order Diptera; family Drosophilidae; genus Amiota; species Amiota albilabris. The sequence continues at coordinate 65,353 of JBANCV010000104.1, read as the reverse complement.
ACCTTTTTGCGCTGTTTACGCTACGAGCAGAAAACACGAACTGAGCTCAAAGTCGCTGTGCACATTGAATAATATTCTAAATGCTTGACAAACGAAAAAACAAACGCACATTATTCTCTAAACGAACGGAACAGAAAAATGCAAACGGATTGGAAATCTGAGAGCATGAGACTTTAAGCATATGATTACATGAGCATGTGAGAACGTTTTATTGTAAGATGAATAGAGAAAGAGAGTGAAAATATTTAAGCATTATTTTTGAATTTAATGCCGCGACAACGTTTCAATTTAAACTTTCAAAACAAAAAAAATTGGACATATGTATGTAATATTAAAGTGGCTCATAGACATACAAAACTGTTGCAAAATAGCACGGTTTGTGCAATAAAGTTTGCTCATAATACAAAGCTTTGATATTGGTTATTATTTTACAACTATTTTAAATAATATATCAGAAAGGTGCTGGCTATAAGTCCTGTAATGAAAATTCAACTTAAAACCAGAAAGAAGCTAATCTTGGACTATGCTGACAATGTAATACTCTTTACGCAGCGCCTAGAAAACGTTTTTTGTATGGGAACTATATGATCCAGTAATCCTAGGATCTTGAAATTAACATGGTTGATAAATATGGATCAGAATCCTATTGTATTCAAATTTGAAGATGAAAGCACAAAAGAATAAAAGAATAATAAGAAGATAAATTTGAGTAGGGGTTTGTAATGGAGGTACCCATGAGGTACTTTAATCAGAGTTGTTGCTAAAGGACTCAATAGCAGAAAACTGACATTCAAAGATAGCGTCTCCAACTTGCAGCAACGCATTGGCTTTTTTTTTGCCCGGAAGGCAGATTTGTTCTCACTTATAACCAGAAGTGTTAACAAAATTGTGCGAATTCGAATTGGTAGTAGCTTCAGGAACCACTGGTGATTAGATTAGAAGCCGGCGGAAAATATAACGATGATACTAGATCTTAATTCACAATATTATTTGTTATTTATAATTTACTTTCGATAATCAGCGGGAGAAAAATGGATGAAAAATTCTGGAAAACGATGTGAACTGAAGGTGATTAAACCAATTATTCTAATCCAGATATAGGAATGGCACTACACTCTATCACTGGGAAAGAAAGTGGAGAATAAACTGAAGGTGAAAATAAAGAATCTAAGGTGGTTGAAACTATAACTAAACTCTATCACAGGAAAAGAGACTGAAGGTGTTGTGGGCTGCATTTTTGTAAGTAAATTCAATAAATATATGATATATTATTGGAAAAAAAATGTATCACCATTATTTTACATTTTGCAATTTTTTTACAAAATTTTTTTATTTTTTTTCCGTGCTGGCTTAACACCCAAAAAGGGTGAATGTGATGTTGCGTTAGATAACCGGGTGCTGTGACCCATAGAACGGCGCAGATTTTTGGCAGACCTTAACTTCTCACCAAGGAGGGAGTCATACTACCCAGAACTAGTATGATGTGATTTGGTACATGCAGATATAATATTTTTATAACCAAGGGGATGTTGATTGACGTTTATCAATCCTTGTGTTCAGCACACCGCAATCTTAAGTCAAATGGACAGGCATCCACGTTAAACAAAACGACTTTCATACCATATAATATTGCTCTATATTATCGTTCAGCAACCATAGCTTTAATATCATCCAGCATTGGAGTCATGGCTTTACTTCACGTTTACTTTTACTTTCAATCTTAATACTTGGTACTTATTTTCAAGTTTAAACCAGCGTTGCCCGGCGTGGTTTGCTATGTGCTCGATGTGTTAGTGCATGATTTTTGTCGCCGCTGCTTATTTTAGCTAATTTATTCTAATTAATATGGACACTGGAAAAATCGGAAATCAAGTGAAGTGCTCAAACTCATTCTCTACATAATTCCCATATATATAGGAATACCTATGATTTTGGCTTTTCAACTACTCGTATTGATAATCTTTGGACTTGATTGTTAATAATTTGTGAGACAAAAATTTTTTCAACTAAATCTAAGATTTATTAAGTAAGTTATTTTTCCGCTGGTCTACCGTAACTTCTTCTTTTTCTTAGTGTTTGAAAGTAATTAAACGAACTGTCTTCTCATATATATACAATATGTACAATTTAAGAATCCTTTCTGCTGCATTTGAAATGATTAATGAATTATTCTTGTCTATTCCACAAACATTTCTGTATGGGACTCAAAAATTGGTTTCTACTTGACAACGATCCAAAACTTACATCTATGCCAGTTAAGGACTAACTGAATTAAGAATTATCTATCCATCCATCTATCTATCTGTCTATCATCTATTTATCTTCTAGTTATCTTCTATTTATTATTATACACTAAATAAAAATTAATTTCCACATGTATGAAAGATCTTTATTTGAGTACAACTATACCGATTTTTCTGATTTTTTTTTCTCTTCACGTACTGAATAATAATGCAATGAAGGAGACATTTGAGATCCCATAAAGCAAATATAATCTCGATCAGGTCGACGAGATGAGTTGCTTTAGGTATTTCCATCTGCATGCATGCAACTTGTCCCCAGTTTTTGAGCTAGAGAGCTAGCACGAAGTTCTTTTTGCCAGAATTAGCCGAATCGGAACTCTAAAATGGGTACTTGCCCTATAAACCCAAAGAAAAATTCATATTCTTATTGGAAACACTTTTTTATATTTTGTGTTATCAAACTGAAATTTGGATAAGTATCTGATTCATATTCACCAACCATTCAAATTTTGAGACCCTAGAATGACTGTATCGTAGAGCTCCATACAAATATTGCGGTCTCAATGCCCTAAACATAAGTCGAATTAATATTGTAATATTTCTGTTTGCTGAATCATAGGAGCGTAGGCAAAAACGATAACCTTCCGCCTGTTTTTTTTTTTTTTTTAATTTTTGATTTGTTCTTAATTGTCCGGCCAAGGTTTATACAAATGGTTTGTACATGGTGTTTTAGAGACATATGTTACATATTTTAAAATCAATCAAGTCAAACTTCTCTTTTTGATTGTTACTTTTTAGAATCAATCATTCTTTGTGTCTGTCGGTTTGTCAAGATGCAAGAATGAAATACCAAAAATGTATTGATCCAACTAACAGGAATTATCCATTCGAAAAAAATTGATAGAGAGAATATGAAATGCCTTGATGAAGAAATTGATGGCATTGCAAAAACTGCCTTTAAGCCATATGAAAACCAATTAGATGTAACTAAGATAGTGGAAAGATTTATTTACCAATACATATATTAAATGAAATGGGACAGTTCCATATATATTGTAATTGTTATTGTACTTGCAGTTCGTGCCAAACGTTACTGACATTAACGTAACGTTAAGCTAAAAATCATCATTATATGTGATGCCAATGATGTTACATATCCCAAAAACTTGAATTAAATATAATGCAAGGGAATCAGTCTATATAATTTAGTTCTTTGTGAAGACATACAGAAACATCAGTTGAACAAGAAGTTCTTGGATAGATACATGTGTTGTTTATAAGGAAAAGTGAAATTGAAGGAAATTCTTCCTCAACCCCCACCACTACACTCTCTTCAAATATCACCGTGCAAAGCAGAAAAGGTCATTTAATGTTATAAAAGTTAATGTTATTTAGAAGCAGGAGAATTCTTAGCTATATTATGTTCAGGTCCAAACAAACTCATTTATTCAAAAGAATATATTAAATATATTCCATAATGAACTCCGTCTCGTGTAACACAGGACTTGTGAAAACTATGTTAGACTATGGAATATTGTAATTGGTTTGCGTCAGTTACTATTTAAATATTGGAAGGAGTTAATTGAAACAATTCTAGTTTAAATAGCCTCAATATATTTTGGTGAAATATTTTATGTATTTGCACAATAATATTGTATGTCATCTATTGGTCGCTTAAGAAATCGTTTTGTCAACTATCGTCTTCTTTTTGTTCTTAGTGTAATTTCTATTGTTGTTGTTGTTATTACATATTTTCTTACTGTGCTCTCTCTCTTTTGTTCTTGTACTCTTTCTTTCCGCGAAAGTCTGCATGGAGCGGGTACAGAGAGTAATGGGCTTTTGATTATATTTTTTCGGTTCTTCTTTAAGTTATATGAGTATTTTAAATGTGGCGCTTTTTTTTTTTTTTTGGGAGCTTTTTAGTTGAAAATGATGCAAAAGGCAGTCGGCCGACCTTGGAAGGGAACTTCAAAACCCATTAGTGAGGGTTAATAAAATTTTTTAAAAAAAATTGTTGTACCATTCTATTGAATTTTGAACAATTCTTTTGTACAATTAAACGATATGTAATTGTAGCTTAAAAGCTTTTAATTGACTGATGGTTTTAAATGCATAGAGTTTTGTTTCAGCTTCAATATTTTGAAAGTCTTCAAAGCTTTAAGCTTTAGCAGCTGCTACAGATGATTATCAATGTGGTTATTTTGTTTTTGTGGTTTTTCATTCAAGGTTTGTAAAGCTCACAAGGAACAGCTTCTATAGGTCTTACAGCTCAAATTGCTTTGCGTCATTCGCACATGGCCAACTGACTGCCTTCTGTCGACTGACGCCCACTAGAGAAATGTCCTTCAATCTCAACTCAACTAAGTAAGTTGCTTTCCAGGTTGTTTGTATTGTTTAAGATAATGTTGATGATGACATTGACGATGAGAATGAGAATGATGATGGTTGTTCATTTAAAGGCATTTTAAGGCACGCGCATAATCTGGAATCTTAAGGATGTCGCTTTTTTTTATGGAATGAGATGCAGGGACTTACAGATGCAATGTGTGTGTATGGTGCCAACTTTAGCATAAATGCAACCTGAGTGTAATTGTATATGCAACATAAACACTGTTGCTACTTGAGGATAAAATTGCGCCTTCAAGATTGTAATGTGACTCGCAGTCAGGTTGACTGACGACTGACTAACTGAATAAGTGACTGACTCGAAGGATAATGATTATGATGATGATGAAGTAGAAGTTCAACAACACCAAAAAAAAAAAAAAAAAAAAAAGAAAGAACAACAAATAATGACACTTAAATTTGTATGCTAAGTTGAATGACATGAAAGTTGAGTATCATAACACAAGTACAAGTACTTTTATTGCCTTGTTCATTTTGTCTTAAGAAGGCTCCATTTTTTTTTTATAGAGCGTACGATTATGTAAAATTATGTACAGTATTTACAAGTATTTATATTGTAATTTGCATTAGCTTCGACCATACTCACTTCAAATGACGATCCCGATGCCACACGGCCAACTGCAAACATTCTACATTGCTATCCGGAAGAGTATCAACATCATCTGGGCCATCATCACCAATATCAAAGAGAAAAAGATGATCAAAGAAAGGACGACTTGAATGTCTATGGACAGCAGTTCGTTGGAAGCCATGCTCTGCTGGCTGTGATAATTTAACCTGAGGACGTCGCTTGAGAGCCACTTTGACATAGGCATTAATGGCCGTAGAACCATTTGAACGTTGTAATTCTCGACAACGTATAACTGCAATAAATACAAAACATATTAAATCATATACAGAGAATGTACTTTTATCACTTTAGAGAGAAATGAACAAAAGAGAACCAGAAGAGAATTGGAACTCACCATTTACATTTAATTGCTGTCGTTGCTGATCCACACAAATGGCAACATCAAGGCTACCTTTCACCTCTTTATGACTGATTGTTATGTTACCCATACCGCTGACACAACTAGCTGATGATGATCTACTACCAGCATTATTGTTAGTCATAATCGATGATGACGATGTTGATGATGCTGATGTTCCCGTTGCATTCGAGTTTGATGAGCTCGTAGAAACTGTGGATGCCACCGAGCTACGTTTTACTACGGCGCTATAATAGTTCTCATCATCGATATCACTTGGATCACACGTCGAATCACTAGAAAAGCTAAGACAACGCTTAATGCTAGGCACTTGTTCCAGTTCCCTGACGAGTTCGGTGGGCGTTGAGGCACGTTCGGCTTGGGGTGACAATACAATTTTTGCCGTTGTATTTATTGGACTTGTTAGTCGGCGCACTCGATTTTTCTGATTTATTGTCTTGGGATTCTTACGGCGTACAACACGCTGTCGCTTCAGATGCGTTGGTGTCCTTACCTCCATTTCATGAATGCTGGTATCAGCCTCCATTACCACATCCGGTGTAGGTGTTAAGGTAGCAGCTGATGTTTCAATCATTATAGATCCATCACTACCATCACCACCGGTTTGACTTCCAATCGATGTTGTTTTCTTTGGTCCAACAACTTCTTTACGGGCACTCTCAATAATCGCATCCAACATACGATCAAGTGTAGTGTCACCCATGCGTGATGAGGAGGACAAAATAGAATCTTCGTTATTATTATTTTTCAATTTCAATTGGATTGGCGTATCCATTATAGTCGTCGTCGTCGTTGCTGTTGTTCCATCTAAGACTCGTCTTCGTACTAATGTTCCCACACGATTTGGTGTTCCACTTTCGCCTGATGAACGCCGTTGTGAACTTTTGCCATTGCTTAAATCTTGTAGGGCTATCAAACTTGTATTGCCGTAGGAACTATTCAAAAAATGAACTCCAAAATTTTCTTTATTCTCATTGCCGGTAAATGAATGGCGCCCGCTTCCTCGACTGTCACCAACAACAGCAGCCTCGGCAACTACACTCTCCAAACGTGTATCAATTGAATGACGATGCAGACGACGTTCCAGTGTATGTGCATTCATGGTGGGCATTGTCCTTCTCCTTCGTCTAATGTTTTAATTTCTTTTATCAACTGGGATTAAGTTAGTAGAGTTGATATTGTAGAGATAGAAATTTACATAAGAAATTTACATTCCTTAATTCCGGAATATCTCTCTCTAATTTTAAATGTTTCCTTTTCTTTTTTATTCCTTTCTTTGTTTAACCAATTGTAACTGTAAGAAAAGAATAAAAAAAATGGTTTGTGTCATAACTAAATTGAAATCATAGGGCAAAATATTCTTTATCAACTGACCATATTGAAACACTGCATTATCATTAATATACTGTACTAAACAAAAATTCTTCGTTGTTAATAATGGTTACCTTTGGTGTAATATGATTTAGTTCGAATTTATATTTTCACTCAAAAATAAAGGAGAAGCCATGACCAAAAATGAATTTCACTCAAAATGCAATGATGTTTATTTATAACTAAAAAAGCATTTTATATGAGGGAAAAATATAATTGATTTTTAAAATTAATTTGTATTCATAGAATAAAAATGAAAACGTAAAAATTTATTGAAATTGGTTAAAATATGTATTTCTATTCAACTAAAAAAAAATTATTTAAAATGGTAGTGCAGTACGAAAATTGGTTATGTCTTTGCGTTGATATTTTAGGCAGATGTAATCTCTGGATTTCCGTACCAAAATTCCATGCGTTCCACTCTTGGAAAACGCAAATCAAAGACAATAAAATACAATTAAGCTCTTCTCTCATATTATGATATTATGGCATTGCCTTTGCCAATCTGCATTAAGGAATTTTCACTCAAAGCAACACATTGATCATATTAGTTTCCCTAAAATATCTTTTGTTTTTGTTTTAAGCAATATTGGTGGTGATGCAGTCCATTTTATTCTTGTTAATAATTTCAAATATGTATGGGATGCATTTTTTTTTATTGTTATTGTCCAGAAACCATTTAATAAATAATATGTCCATTTTTACATATATATTTTATCTCAATTGCCAATTGCTCAATTTTTCGTTATGAGTATCTTTTGCAATCGCTCAATTTATCATCAAAAATTGCATGGTTGTTTGAGTTTGTTTGACTCAATATAAAATTGTTTGCGAATTAAATTTTTTTTTATTTAGAACAGTGAAAGAATTGTCCAGTCTATGCAATTCATTGTCTGTGGTAGATGTCAGTAGTAGGAAATCTTGTTGCTGTCAAAATGGTCAGTGTCGTTCAGGAGCATAACATATTTCACATTCTTCCAACTATGTACATAAGACAACAACGTTATGAATCTGTTTTATGCGGCAAGAACCGTTTCTCATTGCCCAGGCTAGCTGCACTGCCTGCATTATTTGAAAGAGGGTCAGGATCTTCGGTAAAAGCACTTAAAAAGTTAATTTGAGTACTGAGTTGAAAACAGGCAGAGATTGCTTAAGATTATTGAAATTTTATTATTATTGTTATTATTTATTTCTTGTTAAAGAGTGTTATGATGATCTTTAATTGATTGATGTTTAAATGAATTAAGCATCTATTATAGTTCTTGTCTTTTCAATTCTCTTTCTTGAATGAGTGATATAGCAAACTTAAATAGATGTCAGAACGATCTAAAACTCAAGTCGATCCCGGGTTGTGAAGTACATGAAATAGTTCATCAGACATTTATTAGACTTGAACTATAAGGAAATTTCCAAACTTTTGAAAGAAGGGACAAGCAAAATAAATTGGATCTATCAGCCAATAGAAATACGAGCACCAAAAAAATATATTTTTTTAATTCATGAAATATTCCAATTTCCATATAAGTTAGGCAAAGCTCAATAAATCTCTTTAGGTTGCAGTATAAGCAAGGTCAAACTAATTATAAAAAACAGTACTTGAAATTAAATCTTAATTCCTTGTAATATTGGGCTAGATATTAATCTTAATCATACAATACTTCCTTATGTACTACTTACTACACTCGTACAACTGTTTCACAGCTGCAAGATTGCAAACATATGTATATTTAAGTAAGTATACATGATTGATCGATCTATCTATCTTTCTTGCTATCGATGTCTTTAGAATTGTGTGAATAGGCTCGCTTGCTTGATGTAAAACAAAACAATTGAAGTAGCTCAACACTCAAGGCGACTCTCCTGCTACTGTGATTCTACATGTGTCTTGTGTGAATGAAGAGAAATCTAGTTGAATAGAAAAATAAAGAAATCAATCTACTATTTTACTTGCTATCTCAGGCAGAAAATCAGATTAATGAGATTTTAAATATACACAAAAGTAAAATGATGATGATGATGATGATGATGATGACAAAGAGAGCAGGATGGACCAGGACTAGTAGTTGTAATAGTTGTCAGCTGCCATGTCTGACATTTGTTTTCAATAGATAAAATTTACTCATCTAGATTTTTTACATTATTATCAGTCATCATCAGCATCTTAGAAAATGTAAATTATAAGAAGAGGGTGGGATGGGATCGGATCGGATCAAAAAGATATTGTGTCGCCAACGCAAAATTACAATATCAATAATAATGAGTGGAAGATTTCATGTGTTTCAAAAAAAGACATATGTTTTAGTTCATTTTCTTAGGGTTATGTCGAAGGTGGATTAAAAACTATATGAGGCCTCAACCCAACTATGATACGAAATGATATATGACTTGATTGAAAATGGAACAAAGTATTATCAGGCGGCTGTACTCGAGGTTTCGAATTCTCCTCATCATCAGCATCATCATCATATTTTCATTCGATGCGTTCGGATTCGAGTGTTTCTCATATATGTATTGTAAAACATTCTTGTAAAATGTGTAATAATGGAAGATTACTAATATTTATAATCTCTCCAGCGCCACGTAGTGGCAATTTATACTACAAAGGACAGTGTGAGAATATTTTCCGTATTTTAATACCAACATATGTATACAGATTATCAAAGCGATCGTTTTACGATGTAAAAATTGATCTATGCAGCGCTAACTAGTGGTGAGTTACAACAAACTGTAGAGCATAAGAACGTTCTTCATGAAAAATACATATATGTGGCAACTTGCATGGTGATCGTTCAACCGGTGTCGGGGTTTATCAATTTCATACCTACATGAGCATCCATCTCCATTCCCTCTATTCGTCAGTTATTCTGAGTCTCTGAGTTTGCTTTCATTTCATACGATGCCTGCATCTAATTTAGTATATACCTATTCATATAAATTATTCCTTACACTGTGGCTCATTTACCATATGTGGTCCTTATTTGCTACAAGTACAAGAATTTTAATGTTTTGTTTGCCACTAATAAATCGAGTTTATTTGCAAAATTTTTTATTTATTATATGCGAAACCAAGACCCAAGATACACATATGTATTTATGTATAAAGTATGCCAAAGCAAGGCAAGGCATGACAAGAACAAAGAAGACTTAAGATTTCAAACCATCTCATCTGATCCATTCTGATTTTAAGAAAAAAGTAGAGCGAGAAAGCGAACGAAAGCGCGTGCGTGCGCTAAAGTTGAAGCATAACAAATGTTGATGTGAAAAGGAATGGAAAAACAAGTTTCCGTAGCTTTTGCTTGCGTTTCCTTTTTAAGAATAAATAAATGAATGAATACAAAGATGGATAGATGTGATGGATCGATTCATTTGTATCTTTTTTTTTTTTTCCTTCTATCTTCTATACTTTACTTAGCTCAGTTGAAGCTGATAGAATTTGTAGCTTTCCATTCTATTCTGTTCTGCTCTAATCTGTTCTTGTTCCTAGTCTTGTTCTTGTTTTTGTCCTTTCTGTTCTGTTCTGTTCTGTTCTATTCTCTTCTGATCTGTTGTGAGTTTAGGTCTTAGTTGGTTTGGGTTTGGTTTGGGTTTTTCGCTAATACAGGTTTTTCAAGATATTTATACTATTATTCCTAAATTCATATACAATACATAAGTATAGTATTGTAGAGTGTGTGGATCTGAGTAGAAATAAAAATCCTGTTGCTTTTTGTCCTTCTTGAAAATTAGCAAACATTTAATGCATACGAAATTAGCGAAGAATTCCTTTTTTTTTTCTCTCTACTTTATGTGTCATGAAATTATTTGTATGCAGATCTGTTCTTTATAATTTCGAGAACTAAAGAACAAAATATAAACAAATTTTTTTGAGGTTCTTTCCATTTTTTTTTTTTTTTTTTTTATTATACTGAAAATCACAAAGCATAAATTTTTTTTATAAGAAAATAAAAATAAAAAAAAACCGAAAAAACTGGTAGGGTCCTTTAAGTTGTTGTTCCTTTATGTACATCTTCAATTTCATTAACTTGATGCCCATATGCATTTTTCATTTCATCATACGTTATTCTTTAATTACTTCAAGTAGACTTGAGTTGAGTATATAGAAATTGCATTCACTTATTCCTTCTATCCTTTCATTCTTCTCTCCCAATATTCGTTCATTGATTCAAAAGAGTTAGTGAGTTGGCAATCTTCGAAAGACCAATCTCAGTCTTCCATGAATATAGAAAGAATGATTGGTGTTTATTAAGAGCCCATTAAGCATCGTTGCCTTGTAATTATTCAAGTGCAAAAATGAAGCACACAAGGACACTCCATAGGACCATAGGATAGCCAGTCAGTCAGTCAAACAGAGAGATAGAGAGAGAGAGAGAGTGATTGAGAGAAGAGAGAGTGTTAGTCAACAACTAAACTTGAGAATTGAGAGAAAGGGTAAAGTAACTGAAAATGGAATTTACTTCAATTGCTTTCTTGCTTGGATCTTCTTTGTCCTTTGAAATTTAATTTTACTTTTGCTTTTGATTTCATTTTGTTCATTTATATACTATTTCGTCGATTGTGTTTCTATTGTTGTTTTTATTATTCGTATAAGTTTCCTTTCAGGATAATATTAAATGATGTGCTTCACTCCACTTATTGGAATAATAAAACCACAATGAACCCATTTTTCTTAAATTTGCCTTTTGTTGGATAAGTTTTTGTTGATTTTGTTGACTAAAAGGTGGCGGCTGCTTTTTTGCTAATTCATTACATACTATATTCTCCATTGTTTTTCTCTTTCCTTTTCTTTTTCTTTTTCTTCTCTTCCTATTCTAGTTTATTCTTTAACATACCTATATTTACATATTTCAATTCTTCTTTTTGGTATTTTGTTTTTGTTTGTTTTTTTTTGTTTTATACAATCTTAATGAAGTAAATAGTAAATAATTTAAACTGATTTATTGATTTTTCATTTAAATTATCAAATTACACTTTTCCAGTCTCAGAACTCTCCTAAACTCAGTAGGTACACAATTTAAATCTATACTAGACCAACTAAACTAGTATTAAATGCAAATAAATCAATTTATCAGTATAGAATCAGTATAGAACCATGCAAAAAACAGAATTTCTTCATCTTCATGGAACTAAGTTAATATTTTCAATTCCGGTTTTCAGGTGACTATCAAACAAATTATACAATAAATTTAGGAAAAATATCGGAAAGCATTTTGAGTCACTCTCCAATGATCAAGTAGAGCAAGACTCTTTTGAGTCTGCACCCAAAAATTACCTTAATAAACTGATTACTCTCTCAATTTTAAATTCATTTCTTGTTAATTGAACTATTTGTATTCTAAAATTATGATGAAAGATCGGATTAATTGGCAATCAATTTGATTGTTTTTGCTTATAAAATGCCACACACACACACACCATATACAAAAGACTTAAGAATATCTCAAAATATGTATGATGTATTGTATAATATTAGTAGATATAAGAAAAGCACATATCAAGGCTTGGGATAGCATGGGATAGCATGGGATAGCATGGGATAGCTTGGGATAGCTTGTGATGGTTGGTCCAACTCAAATTGAGTGTAGTAGAAAGGCGTATAAGACCAAGTATAATATAATGCATTACTTATGATGAATGGATGGGTAGAATAGTAAAGCAAAAAGGCGCGCTAAACAACAATTGCACGCAATGAAATTGTTAAGGAGGGTTTGGGTTTTAAGCAAACCTTGACTGACTCATTGACTGACTGACAGACAGTCGGATAGAGAAACAGACGTCAGTCATTCCTTGTGTGTGTGTGTGTTTTTTTTTTTTTTTGATTTTTTTTTTTTTTTTTTGATTTTTGGGTGAACTATTTGTGGCCCAGAAATACACTCACTTGCATTCACATTCTCACTCGCACACGTAACTTCTTGATGATAACGTGCGAAGGATATAAAGGGCATTCATATAATCCATAAACGTCACCCTAAGCTGAAATGGTATATGAAGGAATTTAAAAAAGAAAAAAAAAATCAAAACAGAATACTGAACACAGAACACAGAGAAACAATGAGAAAACAAAGCAGAGCAAAAGGAAAATTTATAATGAGTCAAAGAAATCGATTGAGCTAACCTTCTTCCATATCATAATGTAAGACAAACTGTCTGCGACCGATCGAAGGACTAAGCGAATGAATGAACGAAGTAATGAGAAATGAGAAATGAAGAGTGAAATGAAGAATGTCGGCAGAAATGTTGAAAGAAAGCGAAATAACAAAAATTCGTTTTGGCTTATGCCGAAAGGTGTTTCCTTGGGATTAGTAGCAATGACACACGATGAACCCCCAGCGAGGGTTACTAACCAAAAGCGGCAAAAGCGGCAAAACGGCAAAAAAAAAAAAAAACAAAAAACAACTACAGCAACAAATTAAATGAATTACGGTAACCCCTTGTTCAATTTCCTTGCTTGATAGTACATTTTTTTTAGGGCTCATAGATAAATTAAAATTAGAACTAGAACTTTGTTCCTGATTTCTGTTGTGTTGGTTTTTTTTCTCTTTCTTTCCCTTAGTTTTCGTTATTTTTGTTCTGTATGAGAATGACTTGCTTGAATTTACAGATTTCAAGATCTTAAAAGTTTTCTGGTCCAATTTAAAATACAATCTATTAATCTTTGATGGCTTGGTAAAAATAAAAATTAAAAACAAAATATACCTACACTAAACATTTCAGATTAAATTTTATTTTGTAATTAAATCCATTAAAATGAGCAGCTGCCTTTGTAACTAGAGATCTAAGTACGTACGCATTATTATCAATCAGTAGGTTGTTACCAACAAAACATCTTAAGAAAAGATTCAGTATTTTTAGTCAATTTAAAAAATGCTTCATCATATTTAATCTGTTTACAGCTTAGAAAATATTAAAAACTTCATAGTGAAATGCATTAAGAGAGAATAATTTATGTACTCACTACTTATTTATAATCATACCGTTAGATTTATGAATAGATTAACTTAAAGTAAGTATTATTTGACTAAATCTTATTTTATATCATTCATATCTGTTTATAATGATGATGATAATTTTCTTTTCTTTTTTCAAATGTTTAGTCAAACTTTAGTTTTATGGTAGAAGTGATTACTGCTTCAACTCAATCTTTAAAAGAAACTTTAAGCTTATGAATGATTTTCATATCATCTATTTATCATGCAATGGATCTTTATAGTATATGGTATACATTGTATATCATTTTCCCTTTAATAACAATCACAATTTTAATTTGATTTTTATTTCAACAATTTCAATTCATAGAACTTACCACGATTGACGTTTAATAATAATAATGTGAAATTTTAGATATTGTTTGCATAACACTTATAATTGTCATTATCAAACTTAAAATTTCAAAATCACTTCGATCGATTAATAATTTTTCTTAGAAAAAAAAAAAAAAAAAAAAAATATATGCGAAATTTCTAAATTAAATGAAAATGAAAAATATTGGAAACAAACAACCGCAGAACACATCCGCAATGCACAAAGTCTTAAATACAAATGATGAGATCCTTATGAGCAAAATACTTGGGATGGAAGAAAATGCGAGGAGTAGCAAATATGCGAAGCGGGATCGATCGAATGCCGATGCCGATCGACCATGAGTAGCGGCACGAGCGCATGGACAAGCAGAAGCACGCGCACGAACCAAACCAAACCTAAACGAACCGAATACGAAGACTACTGAGAATTTGCAAAAGCCTACGAAAACATATAGCACCCATACTCTACTTATACTACAATATTATGGTGGTTGGTTGAACTGAGAGATGTACCTAAATTATAAAAGAGAAGATCCATCAGATCTCTCTTTCTCTCTCTCTTAAGACACACAATAAAAGAGATAACTATAATCAATTTTTTGGATCTCTTTGATCTTAGACTACCAATATTGTTTATATGTATTTATCATATCTCTTCAATTTTTGTAACACTGCCATCTGTTGATACAAATTTATACTAATGCATGAAAAATCTAATTCTTTTTTTGCAATAGAAAATGATAAACAATATTTCTTTCTATGTACACTCATGGACAAAATCATAAGTACATCTTCATATCATTAATTATAAGTGAATTGGGAGAAGTTTTAAACATATTTCACTACTCAATTCCTTCAATTTGAAAATATATTTTAGGCATGAGGATGCATCATCTATTGATTTACAATATTTTAATTTGCTTCAAACTCTGGTCTCATTGAATATGCCAAATAACTTCTGTTCGTTATGAAAAATATCATAACTTCAGTTAAATGAACAGACATCAGAATATGAAATAAATATTAAAAATAAGTAAGAAGTTGAGTATTACTCCGGGAAGGGCTTTTGAAAAGTATTTCGATATAAAGAAAAAGTTTTGAGAAACTCAAATGTATGCTCTACCATCCATTGTTAAAAAGTTTTTGAATATTTTTAGAAGCATTGTATGATCATAAATCCATTATAAATGATCCAAACCGTTTCCGAAGGCACTGCCATGATATCGGAAAGGAACCGTTGTTATATTCCAATCGAAACTTTGGAAGAGGAAGCCTTATGACTTGGGTAGCTTTTCTGTATGTGGCTGACTGTAAATTCAATTCGTATAATCAAAAATAAAGCGACTCATTCTTTCGAATGAGTCTAAAGCCATTTATTAGACAGCACCCGGAGACAAAATGAACATTCTAACAAGACAATGCCAGAATTCACGTGAGCAGCGAAAGCATGTCTTGACTTCCTAGAAAGTTCATCAAATCTAAATCATATGGAGAATACGAGTCCGAAACATATACAATACTCATATATAATGTGATTCTAATGAAGAGTTGGAAACGGCAATAATATGAGAATCAATGCCTTATTAAAAATATTAAAGTTAATTAAATAAATAAAATCCTGTTATTTATTTCAAAATAAAAATAAAACACAATGGGTTCTATAGAAATGCATATGATTGTATTGATATTACTTATGTCAAAATTAGCCAGAACCATTTCAGGTTCAGGTATTGGGAATATGATCTTCTATTTGTTGTGAATAACTAAGGAAATTATCAAAATACTCAGTATTACATCTTTGCATTGGTCTAGAAAGCCATAACAAACTAATACTTTGCTATCAATCTCTTAGATAATAACTGCCAGACGAGAAGATTAAAACGTTATTATCCTTTAAACGAGTGGTTCCCAACCAGTGGTCCACGGACCACCCGCAATAGGTAAAATATGGTACGCAAAGAAGTTCAAACTTTGAATAATCTCGAACACGTGTTTGTCCGTTTTATAGGCGACGTCTGAAATATTTCATTATTTGGGAAAAGTTAGTCTGTTTCTATTCGGGTGGCGCTCCAGCGATGTTAGGAAAATTCAATTAATCAAACAGGCAAATCCGTCAACACTTACATCGCATTATATCATTCATAGCCAGGCGTGTTCATGCAAAATTTTTCCTAAATGCCTTAATAATACAATTCAATTGGCCATAAAACTAGTAAATGTTGTGCACTGAAATGGACTTCAATCAGGAGAACCTTCTCTTTTACAGCAGTTGGTTGTCGAATGGCAACATTCTGAAAAGATTATAAAAGCTAGGGAAAGAGACTCTAAATATCTGTAGCAAATATATTTATCTTTGAAAATAAATTTCGTGCATTTATTTGGACAATTATAAAGCGTTTGCAATCTTAAAGGCAGTCCTTGACGACAAAAAGTATGATACGTTTAAGGAAGCACAATTGAAAACATCAAATGCCATCTGCAAAATTTTGGCTGACGAAGTTCAATCGTTACTTCCCAGAATATAGTAGTACAGAAGCTGAAGTTGTATAAAAACTGATACGTAACATTTATGGCACTAATGCTAGAGAAATTGCAGAAGATATCCAAGAAGAACTTTTTGAATTACAATACAAAATGATAGAAATTGTAAGGACTTACTTATCTGATGCTATGGAGCAGTTTTAGTGCAAAAAAGTAATTTCATACACTAAAATTCGAGATATCGCGCTCTACTATCTTATGCTTTTTTTCACATCTTATTTATGTGCACAAAGATTTTCTGCTTTTCCAATATTGTAAAAAGTCTCCGTGGTTTTTTGTCACTATATAGTGTTGGCTGGGAACGTTAATCTGATTGTGTCGAACGAACACGTGTTTGAAAGGTAATATTTGAGGCTACATTTTTTGTAACCCATATGACAGTTTGGAATCATCTAAAAAGAGCGGCTACTCAATGAAGCTCGATATTTGGGTGCTACATAAATTAACGCAAAGAAATTTAATTGATCGAATAACCATCAGTGATTCAGTGCTGAAACATAACGAAATCCAACGCAAGCGATCATGGTAAAAGGCCGGTGACATTCAACAAATGACTTCAAAGACTGGATTGACGGCAAACAAGGTAATGTTGAGTATTTGGGGGCATTGGAAGGGAATTGCCTATTATGAGCTACTTGAACATGGTGAAACGGTCAATTCAGTCCTCTACTGTGCATAACTTTTCCGTTTGAATAAAACGATCAAGAAAGAGCGACCAGAATTGGCCAACAGAAAGAGAGTTGTCTTCCAAAATGATAATGCTATGCCTCACACATCTTTGATGACCCGGAACAAATTGACAGAGCTTGGTTGGGAAGTTCTGATGTATCCACCGTACAGTTCGAACCTTGCACCCTCTGACAAACATTTGTTTTGAAATCTGCAAAACTCTCTTCTTGGTAAAAGGAACAATTGGACGACAGAAGAGCCACTGACCAAGTTTTTTGCTGATAAACCACAGAAGTTCACCGATGGAATTATGGAACTACTCGGAAAACAACAAATGGTCATAGATAATAATAGCTAATATGTACTTGATTGAAATTGATTTTTAATAAAGAATATTTCTGTTCAAAATTGTACCAAAAAACCGCGAAGAATAATTAAAAACAAGTCTTAAATCAAAAATATTACCCCAAGAATTCAAGAACTTGTATAGAAGATGCAAGCCCAAAAATCTCATTGATGCAAACTGAATTATCAACAAAAAAATTATATGTTTTCAATTTTGATACTATTAATTAATTAATAGTTACTTTAGAATCTTACTATTTATTATGTTAATTAAACGTTTCGATTAAAGTTTAATTTTTTTTTTTTATATATATTGATACAGTTCATTTTTTCAGCTTGTGGTCTCTGCTAAAAATAATGAAACTTAAGTGGTTCCTGATCAAAAAAAAAAAAAAAAAAAAATAGATATATGGGCCAAAATAAGTAATATATCGTAAATCATCAATAGTATTTTTGAATCAATTTTGAAAATTATTGTATTTTTAAAACTTTTGTTATTTTTATTTTAAAAATATTTGCAGATCAGTTTCTATTCATGCAGTTGATCGATCTACTATATAAAACACTTGAAAGATTATAACGTTGATGGATCTAATGGATTGAAACTTCCAAAAACTATCGCTAGGTTGCTTCATATAAAATGCGTGTCTGTCAAAGAGTAAATAGGAAAAATCCCTTAAATTTTTTTTGACTCTCTTTTACAATATTCACATTGTCATTTATTGCTCTTTTATTTGCAGGTACAAAAATTCTACTTACTCCATACATTGCATAGCTCTACATCTATACGAAATAGTGGAGTATTGTATTTAATTAGATAGATCTGGATGTATGATATTTTTCATGCTGGTTTCTTACCGCATTCTCAGGTGAGTACATTGTTTTGTCCTTAGAGGACAATCGCACTCGCGTTCGCTCTCTTTCTCTGAGTTAAGTATGATTTTTGGTACGAAGGAGAGGAGTTCAAAAATACATATATATGTATATGGAATATAGTAAGTGTGAGTGTGAGAGGAAAAACTATTTGAAATCTGATCCTGTTTTAATATGAACCACGTGCTATTTTTGCTATCTTTTCGTTGATTTGCTGATTTTTTGATTTTCCACTTACTTTCTTCATTTTGTTCAATTCTTTTTTTCCCTTCTTTTCTTTTATGTTTTCTTTTTGTCGTCGTTTCGTTGTAGAATTTGGAACAAAGAGATATATGTATAGTCAAAGATCATAGTAACATAGAACCAGGAAGATCATAGGAACATCTGCTGATCTAATGCTACTGTGCATTTGCCTTATTGCAAAATCTTTCACACTCGTTATTGTTGTTGTAAATATTATTGGTTTAGGCCAGCAAGGTGTTCTAGATATTATTCTGACAGTGAGTCAGCCGGTGGGTCTATAAGTGAGTCTATGGGTTTTTGACTGAGGCTATGAGTAAGTGATTGAAGAAATGACTGAGTCCTGAGACGGACAAAATAGAACAGGACAGGACAGGACAGGACAGGACAGGACAGGACAGAACAGTAGCGACAGTAGCTTAATGTTATTTCTAGTATTGTTCTCAGACATATTTGTTTGTCATACTTTGGACTTTGGACAATGATTGACTGATCCTCTCTCTCTCTCTCTCTCTCGGTTGCTCGGATGCTCTAGATTGTATTTTACTTTAAGAAAATGTTCTTTGACTTGAGTTTCTTTGATCGTTCGCTTGCTCGTGCGTTCATTCGTTGCTTACTTATTTTTTTATTATAAATGTTTTCATCTTTATGAACTGAACGGCATCTCAAATAAAATGCAGTCAATATTTGTCCAGATGTCATCGTCATTGAGTTCATATTCACGTGTGCGCCTTTGCGCATGTGCCTTTCATTAGGTGTGCGTTGGCGTGCCCTGCTTGCTGCTATGGTCATTAATTTTTGATGAGTCCTGATGTCCTGTAATACTGTCTGCTATACTGATCTTCTTTCTTTCTTTGCTTTTTTGATTTTTCTTCATTTTTGTTTGCATAAATTTATGTGACGTCTGTCAAATATTTATTATTTTATTAATGTTCAAACCGTCTGAGTTTCTCTTTGTCTGCTTCTATAGCATTTCAATTGATTTCAAATGTTTTTTTTTTTAATTCAACAGAACTAAATTTTTACCTTCAATCAGTTCTTTGGATTCCATTTTAATGGACTAAATTACATTGAATTGAACTGTATAGAACTTTTGTTGTCGTGAGATCCTTTTTCCATTTCCATTTGAAATAAAAAAAAATAAAATAAATTCGTCTGCAAAGGCACGAGTATATTGTTTTAGGATATTATGATTCATTATTTAGTTAAAACTTATCTTATTTACATAGTTTATAGTCTCGATCGATAAGGAAATTTTAAGATCTTATGAAAATTAAAGATAAGCCACCAAAAATTTATCAATATTTTAAGCTCAAATCTTTTTGTTAAAGTTTTTCACCAAAATAATGGTATATAACGTTATCCACGGGAAATATACAATATAATCTGCATCGTTGTCCTTTTAACAGTTTATACAGCAAGAACAATCTTATTTGCGAATTCCTCAATCTCAATAAAATACAATTTCTCTGTGTTCGCAGTCATGAGAAAGTAGAAGACAAGCTGATATTGCAGTAAAGGAAGTAAATTATGATCCATGTTTGACAATCATTCCAGGCGTAGGGTGTGACATTTGGCATCACAAAAAATAAAATAAGTTCATAACCACTGGTACAAAACATCCAATACTTCCCATCTACTTGACTGTCTCTTGCGAACGTTTAGTTTATTTAACTTTTGTCCGATTGAGAATGGGTGAATTTGCTTACCAACATCTACTCGACAGTAAAGTCCATCCTTCTTTTCCAATCTGTGGTAGAAATTTATGAATCAAACTCCTTGACAGTACTGAAACACAACTCTTCTGGCTCAATATGGCTTCCCCATTTATTAATCATATTTCCAACTCTCGACACAAAGTATCGAAAATATTAAATCTTAATATTATGATTTAAATTGATTCTTTTTTTTTTTCTAAAATACACCAATCCCAAAAAGATATTCTAAATATAAAGAAAATATGAGCTCTGCAGGCCTGGTGGTCACCGGTCAAGGGAGATTCCCTATATGAAGAAGGGGTCTTGAAGCTTTGAATCAACCAGATGTCTCAAATCGAGAGGAAGAATCAAAGTCACAAAAACAAAACAAAAACTTCATCTAAAATGCAATACAATATTGTACATTATTTTTGGTTTCATGATCCTAGGATTATTGGATCGTATAGCTCTCATACAAAAAACGTTTTCTATGGACTGCGTGAAGAGTATTACATCTTCGGCATAGTTGGAGATACCCTTCTTTCTGGTTATAATTGCTTTTGTACTTAAAAATAAATAAAACTTAACCACAACATAGTTGTAGAGCCGAGCTAATAATATTGGTTTATATTGGTAAAATTAATTGCGTGGGTTTCAACGTTAATATATATGTATATTTATATGTGGTGTTAATAAGATTTGCATTTATTTGCGACATTTCCACATATTTCAATAGATTTTGATAAGATAAATTTTTCTCGTGCAAATTTGTTTGAAGTTTAGCTAAGAAATAGTGGCAATACGAGTGCTTCTTTGAAATGGATATATAAACAAATAGAAAAAAATGCTCTTTCTGAAAACTCTATAGATAACAATCAAAAAATGATTGAAAATTTCATTGGCCAGATCAAAATGTTGCTGAACAAACACAACAGATTATTGACCGATTGAAAACCATAAATGCGAGCTGGCTTACGGCAAATTTATCTATATCAATAGAGAAAGCTAAAGGTGGAACTGAAATTGGATGGCCAGGTCAAGCTTATGAGGAATGTAGATCACGCGTCAAGGTAAAATTAGTTTTTGAACTCTGCAAAGAAAACAGAGCACCTCTTCCTATTCTTATAAAAAGTCGAATATATTCGGCATATCTGTATTTTCAATGAGACATTAAAACTCGGAAAAATCCCATCAAGCTTATAGCTGATAAGGCCTAAGTCTTTATTATGGAGAATTCATTTTGTAAGCGAAAATACAATAATAATAATGATATTTACGAATAATATTGTAGTATGAGTTTGTGGAATATAGTTGCGATGTGGGAGTTGCTTATATAGTTATAGATATAGTTTATTAATTAATGAGTTTGGTAATATTTTCTTTGGAAGGGTGGAAAAGAATTGACAGAGGATCAAGGAGGATTTCTAAAAGCTTAGGTAATTTCCGAGGAAATGTTTTATTGATATAGATGTGTTTGAATTTACAGATATTACAGATATTGATGTAGCGGTCGAAGAGGTAGAGGAAGTGGGTGAGGTAAGTATGTCCGAGACGGAGGCGATTGGTTTTGAATAAGACAAGGCGACCGTAATCATAAATGGATTTTTTGAGTGCATTGTGTAATTTGTAATGAGTATTCGTGGACACAAAAAGTAAGTTTTGTTCTTTTTTAAAATCTGTTTTGATAAATTTTAAGATATCAGAGATATTGTAATTTTCGTGAAAGATGAGAGGAATATTGAATGCGTCTTTTGCACCTTTGTCAGCTTCTTCATTGCCGGGAATCTTACAATGACCAGGGATCCAGATAGTTTTAATTCTTGGAGAGTTTCTTACCATTGACTGTCTGATGGTTAGGGGATATCTTGCAATGAAGAATGAGAGTCAGTGCAAATGGCGAAGGCGGTTTGCCCTACTTCAGCCGTCCGTACTGCATTGTGAATAGCTATGATTTCTGTCGAAAAAGTATAGCTGAAGTTAGGAAGAAGAAGTTTCTCAATTACACTATTCCTGAATGATGAGCCGCGGTCTGATTTGGAACTGTGAGTATATATGAATTAATGGGAATGAAAATATTGTTTGAGGAGAAGGAATTCTTGTTGATAGATTACCGGTGTAGTGGAAGATTTTGGAAGCTTGTGAAGGTCTGTATTGAGGGTGGATAGGTTAAGGGTCCAGAGATGAGTTGGGCTTGTGCTGGAGGGTAACGGTTTAGTTTAGAAGCCTAGGTTACCTATAAGTTGCAGGGAAAGATGTATAGTCGAAAGAATTTTAGGTGTTGGTTTTTTTTTTTTGAATTTGAAGTCTGTTGGATGGGTATTGCAAAAGGTGAGATGTTTGAGAAGAGTATTGGTTTTAAAAGCATACCAGAAACGAGTTTTTTCCGGATTTCTATTGGCATTATTTAGGTTTCGAATAGCATATTATTTATAGGACGTGATTTAAATGCTGCTAGGGCAAATCTGATAGCAGAATTGTTGTTTGAGAGACATTTAATGATATTTATTCTGGAATTAAGGGAGATTAACAATTTCATAATATAATCGCACCAATTGTTGATGATGAATTCAAATTGTTTCAGTTACTATCAACAGAACTTTTATAATCAGATTAATCAAATTGACGATTAATTTCCCATTAAGATAGTTACAGTTTAGTTAGTTTTAAACCAATCTATGAAACTAAGTATAATGCTAATTACAATAGTATATTTGTAGAATGAAAAAATTATATAAATATTAGACTTATCATTTAACATAAGTTTTATTTATTTTGTATCTTTTCCCATGTACGAGATTTTCAAGTACAAATACTTAGAAATATTGCATTATTGTATTTCAGTGAATAGAATTGTATAAACCCTAAATCGAAAACAATTCAAAATTAGCACAAGAAATTCATTAATCTGAAAAAGTTATTATAAAATCCTCTAAAGACTTTACTTCCCACAGAGCAAAGCAAAGCGGACCCGCCCAATGAAGAAGACAACGAGGCTTTAATTGTAATTATGTAACATGAGAGAAAATTAGCATAATTTCGCATTAATGTCAAAACATTTTCAACAAACAAAATATCTGACAAATTTCGGCAACATTTTTGCTTCAGTTTCTCAAGAACACAACACAACAGAACTAAACTGAACTGAACAGAACAGTACCGTACAGAATGGAATAGAATACCGCACTGAGACACACCTTTGGGTGGTCTGAAAGTATGAAAATAAAGATCAAAATCCTTTCATGCAATGAACCGAAACTGTCACAAAAATATCAAATTTATGTAAATTCAGAATTAAAAAAACTGCAGAAAACAAATTTGCCAAGATATCTGTTGTTATTGTACATTAGAAGTAGGTATATGCAAATTTCTTGGCAATTTTGCTTGAGTTAAGGAATATCGAACGAAGAATCGAAGAAACCTTCAAAGTGTCATGCAAAAATTTGACAAGCATAAAAATAAATCATGACGGAACGAAATGATTTGGGAAATATTTAGATGAGAGAGAAATAGAAGGAGATGGTAAGTAGTTTATTAGTCAGTTCAGTTTCTTAGTTTCCCTATTAGTTTTTTCATGAATTGCAAATTTGTAGCAATATTGAATATCTTGAACCCCTTTTCGCCATCCATCAACGTACTGAACGAACCATCACAACTAATTAAACCTTTTATTTTCGTTGTATGTATGTATTTATGTATGTATGAACATAGTAGTTGAAGATACGTTCAGTTGTTCCAGATACTTTCAAATGATAATCCTAAAATGGTCGTGACATATGGAAAAATGCAATTAAATATGCAATTAGAATATAATAATTCAATAAAGCAAAAATCGATGCAATCTTTGCTGATCATTTCGCTCTATTGTTATATATATTTAAGCTGATTTGGTATGTGTTACGGTTTGTCAAAGGGTAAATTTCATTTCCTTTTTTCTCATAAAATAATTAGTATATAATTTTTTGATAACGTAACTAATTTACTTTGCTAAATCGATTCAACGATTGAGCGAACTATCTAAGAAAATATGATGATCATGCAAAACATCTAAATAGTTAAATTAAACATTTCAAATTAAATTATAAAAGTAATATGTTCTAGTTTTGATCTATTTTCAATATGTACGCAGAAATTATCAGCAAAAATTCCTCAAGTCACTAAAAAAAAAAACATAGGGAGCTAAAATCCAGAAAGAAGATGTAATACTCTTCACGCAGCCCCTAGAAAATGTTTTTTGTATTGCAGCTATGCGATCAAGTAATCCTATGATTTTGAAAATTACATGGTTAATGAATATGAATCAGAAACTTATTGTCACCCCACCCAATGTTACTGCGTATGGTAAAAAGAAATCTTCGTATGCAATTTCAGCTCTTTGCCTCAAAAATTGAGGGACTAGTTTACATACAAACATACAGACAGACAGACGGACGTACGGGTATGGCTAGATAAATTCGTCTTGTCGCACTGATCAAGAATATATATGCTTTATGTGGTCTACGATGTCTCTTTCCATGCATTACAAACTTCATGTATATATTCTCATATTCTAATATGTCTATTTGAGACTATTTTTTTTTCCAGGTTCCCCAATTGTGGGTTTTTAAGGCCTTTGTATTTCCTGAAGAATTAGGTTCTCATTCTGTTTCTTTTGTCATCTTTTTGAAGCTATGACAAAAGTCCTGAGAGGGAACATGCAGCCTGATGGTGCAGTCTATTGTAAGGTATTCCATTATTATTCCAATCTTGCGCTATGGATGTTCGGTTGAGTTCTTATAAACTTATATCAGAGAGCCATTGCAACAATGAAAATATTTAATTCATTTTCATTCACCTTACATATAAGTTTTTGCAAGACCACACACAAAAATTATCATTCAAAATAAGTTTATGAAAAAATTTTAAAGTATATTATATTTTTATAAATTATAAATATATAATCAGAAAATAATCACACTCGTGGACTACTATTAATCTTTTCTTCTCGAATATGACATAATGTTTCCCACTTTCATTATTTGTTAATTGAAGCGATTCAAATTCAATGCTAGCATTGCATATCAAACAATTTCAAATCGGCGAATTTTATTTATCATTGGCCTCAAAATAGGCGTTTGCTTCGGTGATCACATTCTCATTCTCGTCAAATCTTTTTTCAGCAAGCAAGTTTTTTAATGTCTGCAAACAGGTTAAAGACGCTGAGAGAATAGGATGGATGTGGAAGCAATGCGAAGTAGAATAAGTGTAATTTTCCCATCGTAATCAAAGACTTGTGATACGGTGCATTGTTTTTCTTTGCCATATCTTCGAAATTTCCTCGTTCACATGATCCAGTTGAGCCATGTAGCGATCACTAAAATTTTTTTATTTCGCTGAAAAAGCTCCAAAAAAAAAGGCTCAGAATCACACTTGGCACACACTTCGAAAAAAGCCTTTCCATAGACAAATGTTCAAGCAAAATAAAGCCTGAAACGTGACTTTCGATATGTATAGAGTGTCAGCTATCTCGCGCACCTTTACTTTACGGTTTGCCAAAATAATTTTGACAATTTTTTTTTTTATGTATATGTTCCACCTTTCTTTGGTAACCAGAAGGTGGTGCATAATCGGTATTTGTACGACTACGTTTCAATTTCGCAAACCAGTCCATAAACATTGATTTTCCGGATAATACTTATCAAGCCATGTGTTTATTTCAACGGAGTTTTTTTTCCCATCATAAAGGAATTTTTAATTAACACACGAAATTCATTTTTATCCATTGTTTTATAAAGAAGAAAAGTTACTTCATCTGTAACAACTTACTAAGAAAAAAATTAATTCTATACTTGCCATTCGTATGAAAGACCGAGAACTATCGATGCAATAAGTATTAAGTCTAAAGTGATCTGAATGCAAATTCACAAAGTATGATACTTTAATACAATTGTTTTACCATCCACCAAACAAAGAACATGGAATTATAAATGTTTTTGCTATTAATCGGACAAATCAAAACTTCATGAACATGATTCCCAATCAGACAATGACAATGATAATAATAATGTGGATGTCGATGATGCTGATGGTCAAATAGCATATGATATGAGATTTCTTCTGGAATTCTTATTTTTATGGATGCGAGGCAATCGAATCGTATTTGATGGAGATCAGTCAGCAAAATGAAATGAAATATAATACAAAATAATCAATTGCAATACAAAGTGTCAACTAAGGGCGAGTAACATGTTACATAGTATAGGAAAGAAATAGAGAATGTGAGAGGAAGAAGAGGGTGTTCTTTTTTTTTTTTTTCCTTTTTGTTACATTTTTTTTGTCGAACATGAATAAGAACAAAGGGCTTGTTGTTCCAGTATGGACCATGGACATGGTTGATACACAGAGCTAGTAAGAATATCCATATATGCACATGCATTACATATATACATGGGTGTGTATATATGTATGTGTTTCAAGGAGAGACAAACTCCGACCTCTCTTGACATTTGATAAATGATTTTAGTTCAAACATTTGTCAACAGCAACTGAATGATATCCGTCAGCCAGGCAGCACTTCCAACTCTCAACTTTCAATTCACAAATCCGAAATCTCAAACTATTTTTGAAGTTTCCTTGCAATAATATTTCCACATTTTTTGGGTTACATAACAGATAAAGTATTATAGTAATAATAAAAAGAAAAACTCTCGTCATGCAAAAAGTTTTCCTTTGTTTTTGAGTGTTATTTTCCATCAAATCAAAAGTTATATACATTACTGTGTATGTAAGTAATCATTTGCAGATCATCGTTTTTGGAAGTCATTTTTGATCAAATATTTTTGATTCTTTATACTGGTTTTTTTTTTTTAGTCATTGTGGCTGGATAAATGTCAAAAGTTTTCATTTATTTTATTGCAAGTCATGACACAAAGAAATGTTCATTTCGATGATGATGATGATGATAATAGATCAGCAAGATCTAAGGTTACTTTGAATCCTGTCAGTTTTGCGCTTATTTTCAATTAATCTAATTTCGCGTTAATTGTATTTTTCTTCTAAATCCTAAAATTTATTTGGTTGCGTTACGCGAAGGGTTCTCTCTCTCTCTCTATCTCTCTCTCTTTCTAGTTTTTATTTTTTTCTTTCTGGATGTTTAACAGTTTTACGCCTACTGTCGAATTATTGTAAATGGAATGAACGAATTAAAGAGGGGAGTCGAGTCGAGTCTCGCTCGTTCAGTTCAGTTAATTTAATTATATTTTTTGAAAATTTAATTTTTTATGTGCGTTCAATGAATTGTAAAAAAAATAAATTCAAAAGTAAAATCAGCAAAGTCAGAGTGATTACACACATGTACATATGTGATTGGGTTCGTTCCTTGGATTATGATGCAGAAACCCACAATGGTAGCATGCTTTAAAAGCTTATAAAAGTAATCAATGTCATAATAACCATCATCCGCATTATCTATTAATCTGAATTTATCTAATTCAAATGAAAAAAAGGGACTTCTGTAGAACTACCATTGTCCAGTGCACGCGGTTGTACACCCGACGTGATGATATTCATTGTACTTGTCTATTAAGTTGTCGATATGAAAGCGTATCAATCAAAACTTTTCTTCTATTAGAAATAGTATACATAAGTTAAACGGTATAGAAGATTATCTCTGCAGCGCCATCTAGTGATGAGTTACAATAAAAAGAATTTAAAGTGAATAAAGTGGGGTTAGAAACCTTCTCCATGAAAAAGTACATACAAGTATATACGTGCCAAATTTCATGATGATCGGCAGGAGTTTAACACCGTCATACTATTTTTATACTCTTGACGGGAGTGAAGAGTAGTGAGTCTGTCCGTCTGTATGCAAACTAATCCTTCAGGTTTTGAGCTAGAGAGCTGGTGGGTAGGTTTCTTTTTACCATGCATAATACATTTGTCGGAACGAGCCGAATGGGACTACAGGGAGGGACACCTCATATACAAACACCAAATTCAAATTAATGTTCTTATTAGAAAAACATTTTTATTTCTGGTTCAATCGAATTGAAATTTGAATATTATGAGTTTGTGGTTCATATCGTTCAACCATGTAAATTTCATGATCCCAGGGCTACCAGGAGGGGTACCTCCCATACGAGCCCCTACTCAAATTAATGTTTTTATTAAAAAAAACTTTTTTATTTCAGGTTCGATCAAACTGAATTTTGGATATTATGAGTTTGTGGTCTATATCCATCAACCTTGTAAATTTCAGGATCCGAGGGCTACCAGGAGTGGTACCTCCCATACAAACACCCACGCTATCATCTTGAAATTTGGACACAATAAGTTTCATATTCACCAGCCATATAAATTTCAATATCCTAGGATTACTGTATCGTACAGCTCCAATACAAAAACACGTTTTCTAGGGACTGCGCCAATAGTATTACATCTTCGGCATAGTCGAAGATACCCTTCTTTCTTTTTTTTTTTTTTTATCCATTTCATTCATTTCAGTTTATGGCAACAAAGTTAAAAAATTACTATGTATACTGGAGTCTTATTTAGCTCTCGACAAGCTTAGTATATCTGCCAGTGATCAGAACTAAATAATTAAACCAAATATTTGTTATTTCCTTTGACTTGACTGACTTCAATGCCAGCCAAAGACATTGTTAATATTTCGATAGATAATCGCACTTATTTCTGAACTTTGCATAGTCCCTTTTCATACAACTTGACCCCCTAGCCATTGTTGTATGATGATATATTCTATCTATGTTTGAGTTTATTATGTTTTAAAAATAAAAATGTAGGTTTTTTTCTGTACAAATGTTGAATGTGTGAAAAATATTTTTACATTTCTGATACTATATTGAATGAATAAGTCTATTGAAATGTTCTCATTGGATGCCATTACTTTAAGTATAAAGGGAAAATATTTTATACTATTGTACATAAATACCTATAATAACTCTTTCATGACTATTCAAAATAAGTTAATGGGGTGTAACGATAATATTGTCATCATTAAAATGATATCAAAATGGTATGACAAATCAATCAAAATTAAAATTATATTTCACACATTAGTAAGCAACCAACTGATTGCACATCAGTTATTGTACAATACAATGTATTGTTAGACATACCTATAAGAGACATGAGAAAGGAAGGAATGAATGAATTTACGACTTGACTATTCTGCTTACATACTCTTAGGTGTATCATAATTGAAAGAGAAAATAAAATCTCAACTTACATAATAATGTTTCGCCTAATACATTACAATACACAATATCATGATCAAGATCAATATCAGAATCTGAAAAGAATCTTCAAGAAGATCACACAGATGAGAAACACATATTACAACAGTTAAAAAGAAGTTAAAGGTTTAAGGTATTAATAGAGAAGCGAAAAAATTCAATGAAATTAATGAAAGTAATATACTACTACAAACGAAGATTTACTCTGTTCTTCAACAGAATTTGAGTTCAATTGGAGTTGACGGATATGAACATGACCATGAATATGATGATGATGATGATCATGAACCTGAATTTCAATCTTGAATATGGTATAAATGAGATCACAATTGTGGTGTTATAATAAATAGTATTGTATGCACAATGTACAGAGAATTGCATGGGAATGCAATGGGGATTTTGTATACATCTCTTTACTTGCAATTAAATAAGATCTTTGTTATTTCACTGGGTATCTACAGATGATACCTTACCTTAACATGGTGATCTGCATTTGCATGCTACATAGTTTATTTGGATGGCTGACTACTATCTCTCCGACTCAGCCTCTTCATTCGTCTGGCTGTCTAACAATATAATGCGCATCTCAACTTGTCTGGGTCTCATACATATTTCATTCATTTATTCACAAAAAAAAAAAAAAAAAAAAAAAAAAATTATTGAAAGATCTCTGCAGTTGAAGATTAATACAAAAAACAAAAAAAAAAAAAATAATACATGCTGACACTGACTTTGTTGTATCTCTGAGTGTCGTTGTGTCACATTGCATCGCATCGTATGGCATCGGATCGGATCGAGTGAAGTTTATGTGTATTCTTTCTCCTCAACATGCCTGTGACAAGAACCCTTTGACCCTATTCAAAATTGCTTGCATAATTATGTACTTTGTATCTACAATGAAAGCAACAGCAACAGCAACAGCAGTGGCAAACACTAGTAGTCATCATCATCATCATCATCCCAATAAAACCAAACCAACCCGCTGAGTTGCGTCGCGTTGCTTTGGGTTACCCACCTATGCCTGTTCCAAATTAGTGTAAACGAGATTCATGTACTATATATATATATATATATAGTTTTTTTATTCTTGTTTTTTAACGAATTTAATTCCTTTTAGGCACAAAAATTTGCATTTTTTTGGATAAATTTTTTCTTCAAAAACAACAAAAAAAAAAAAAATAAATAAATAAAAGAAAAAACCAACATTCAGCGAATTTGATTTGATTTGTTCTATACCCTACATAATGTAATATATCAAAGTTATCATAACTTTGTCTCAATGAATGTTTATAGATGAATAATCTTCTTGATCAGCACTGGAAACGAGACAATGTTATTTGTTTGCCTAGTAAAATTTCTCATTCCAATAATCCTAGAATGAAATACAATACGAAAGAATGTTTTTTTATTTTTGATTACACAGCTGATTAAAATATGAGAAAATTGATTAGTTATGTCATATACTTTTACATAAGTAATTCCCATAAATAGAAGTGTTTCTATGGACAATTTACACATTTCTTAATATCACACTAAATAACATAAAATTGTATTTCATTAATGGTACATAATTAGAAATGTAAGTATACTATAATATATGGATATATATAGATCTAATATTGGATCATAAGGTTTCATAAATAATACTAAATATAAATCCACCAAATATATTCAGGAGTCTTATTTAGGTAATAACTGAGAACTTCCTTACTTTAGTAAAACTTTTTAAAAAATTTAAGTCCTAAAAATTAAAGTAAAATCAGAATCACTTCGGATCGAATTGTATCATATCGTATGGTGTTACTATGTACAATAACTTTCAAAGAACCAATACCCCATTGGTTATGGGATCCCGAGAGAAACAAACCGAGAAACATAAAAGATCAATTAATATTGATATATATATATTTTAATATAAGTATGTATATATTGTAAGTAAAGCTTCCATTTTAACAACTATTAAGGGCGACTATGGGATCTTTAGGTTATGTATGACCACCTTGGAACCAATGAGGCGCCTATAGGATACAACAAGTCAAAGAATAGAAAAGATTGGTAATATGTACTTATATATAATGGTACATATATGTTCCATTTATTACATATTATTAAATATTATTGTATTAAATGTCTCTCTCTTTTTCTGTTTGGATAAGGTGTGCAAGGTATTTAATATTCGATAAAACCTAGATGAGATTTTTTTTGTTCCTGTTTTTTTTTTTTTTTTTTTTTGGATCTCTTTGGCTTTTAAACAAAATGCAGTTCCTGATTTGGTTGTTTGTTGTCTGCATTCGCTTATTTTTGGTGTGCTTTTATCCTCTTATTGTTTTGTTAAAATTTTAATGAAATTTCAACAAACACAAAAATTCTCAGCGAAATGCAAGGAAGAAAATATATAATATTTAATTTGACAATCAAATCAGGAAAGATATAAGAAAAAAAAAGATAAATTGAATGAATGAGTGAATGAAGAGAAAAGAAAAGTAGGAAATTGAAGAAAGGATGAGCTTGCTGGACTGCTTGATTGCATACAAATGACAACAAAGTAATGTCCTTGGGGTTTTGCTGCTTCTTCCTCAAGAAAGACTCTTGTTCTCTTCAACTTATTTTTTCCTGAATGAATTAGAGCGCAAAGTTGGAAAAAAAAATTTTTATTTTTGGCCAAAGCACATGGCAACAGTAAATGATTACCATAATGATGTTGACTTCTTTGATGTTAATGATGTTGTAATGTACAAGATGTTATGATGTTAATGAAGTTGATTGTATATATTTTTTATTTTTTTTTTTTAATTCAACAATTTGAGACATTTTTGTTTTCATATTTTTGTTACACACTTTTTCTGTGTTCATGTTCTGTTGTTATATGAGCCTTTCATCGATTAATGTATACGCAGAATTGCTTTTTCTCATCTTTAGAGTCTTTAGAATCATGGGATTGTTTATACTCGTATGCATTAGCATTAAACAAAAAAATAAATACTGATATTAGAAAAAGATCCTGACATAAATACAAAACTTAATTGCATCTAATGGTTCGATTTTAAACTACCAACCGATAATGAAGCTGTCAGCTTACGTTTATATTTAACCTTTCTGGAACAAGGCCCTGAAGCAATGAAAACTTTTTTTGAATGTGGGTCTTTCATTGTCCAAACATTGAGAAAATTGCGTATAAAATTTGGAAGAAATGAAGCGCCCAACGAGTATGTTATTCGAAAATTGGTGGATAAAGTGCTTGAAACTGGGATGCTGATTAATGTCAGATGTGTGCTGCATACTCGTTCGGTCTGTACAGCTCAAGCAATCGCTGCTGTGGTCGAAAGAGCGCGCCTCTTTTTCATAAATACGGAAGGTCGCGCCGTGACTGCCAATGGTGAACGCTAACGAGACATGATTATTGACTTTTTGAAGGAGCAACTTGCCACACTACATTCTGCGAACAAGATTCTACAACCGTGTGATTAGACCTTTTGGCAATGACCATTGGCTTGCTCGCAGCAACGTTTTGACTCAGATGGTTTTTATTTTTGTGGGGCACATTGAAAGTTAAATTTTATGCAAACAATCCCCAAACACTTTTGATTTAGCTTCACACTTAATAATTGATCTCTGGTAAATAAAAAGCTATTGCTCAAGATTACTACTGATAATCTTTTACTAATTTGAAGTTAATATCTTATTACCTACATATATCTAAGACTGGACCAATAATATTACTAGCAATCCAATTAATACATTTTTGCATATATTTTCTCCCATGTTCCTTTATTCTTAAGAACAAACTATTGTTGGTGGCTAAATAAAATCAAAACGGCAAAAAAAAAAAAAAAAAAAAAAAAAAATAAGGAAAATATTATTGTATATATTACGTCTGTATTGTACATATGTTTTTGGTTTGCAAAAATCAAAAAGATAAAAGCAGCACAAGTTATGAAAGGGCAGCTGGAATAATTAAAAATGAATACAAAACTATGAATATGACTGAACTTCCGGTATTGAAAGAAAAACAAAAACGAACATCATATATTGGGCCAAAATAATGTTGCATGCCTATCATAATATGTCATTGACAATGACAGAAGTATCTATGTGCAATACAAGTATACTATAGATAGCCAGTTAGTAAGCAGAATGTGGTTGGGAGGATAAAAGAACAGATGGGTGTTGGATGAAGTGTTTAACAAAAAAAAAAAAAAAAAATTGGGTAAATAAAAAGAAATGCCGGCCAATGGTCAATACGAATACATCTATAGGTAGATATTGACATTCACTAGCTCTACGTATTACCAGCAGCTGATTGAAGTGTGAAAAATAAAAGAAATACATTTTTAAACAATTTCTAATGTATTTTTTGGGGTTGTTAAAGATGTGAATGGATTTTTTACATTCGATATACCTATGCATATAATCTGTTTCCGACGGTATAAGATTGTAAGCTTGTGACAATGTTAAAGGCTACTTTGCTCATTGTGAATTGAATGTTCAGACACCCACAATTTAGGGGATAGTGCTTACAATAATGTACAACAATAATAGTAGGAAAGATCGCTCGGCAGTGCTAGTACCAACTGGAGATGTACCTAATAATTGGCACCGGGTTCTAATATTTGCCAGGATCGTTGCTTTTTTGTATGCATCTGTTTGAAATTTTGAAATTATATGTATTATTTCTTGTTAAATCTTCAATTCTCCATTCCAAGCTAAAAAGCATGGAAGGTCTTCTTTATATACTTCGGCCCTTGCAAACCATTTTCTATATCTGAGTCACTAAAGTTATGGGACAACAACTTTTTGTAACTTTCCAATTCTTTGCAGTTGAGTGGTAGATAGATAGATGACATTTCATTTATTAAATAATCTAAAAAACGAATATATATTGATAATCGGTAATAATCTTTGATGTACTGAGTCTGAATATTGGTTCTATTTGTTTGAAGGCCTGTATATCTATGAAATGTGATTTCGCCTTAACGAAAAGTTCTTTAAATCCGTCCGAACTAGTTTCACGGTGCTTCTGCACAAGCCGAAGAGCAGATAAAACATCAATTTCAATGGTTTATAACGAGCGAGATAAAGCAAAGTTATTACTAAAATATCCACCAGGATTACAAAGCTTACGATTAATTCCAGCCAGTTTTGTAAAATTCCAGGAAGACATGGCAAAACGTCTAAATATGTCAAAACCGCTTCATGCCTTTCCATCCATCTAGTCCCACGCATTTTTTTTTATGTATTTTGTTTTTCTTTCGGGAGACTATCTTGCATTTCTTCTCTAAGAAAATGTATTCATTAGAGGCTGATTCACGAAAAAATGTTGCTACATTTGAGATTACCCCAACAGTATGTCTAATGCTGGGTACGATGCAGACTGTACTGATAGCTAAGTTGACTCGGTGGCTTCCACAGTATGTAAAAAAGGCTAAATGCTGAATGTTCAATATGTTCAACTGAACACCTTGTATTTTACCGCTCATGTTGGCTCCACCATTGTATGCTTGACCACGGAAAAATGTAATGTCTGGGTCATGGTTTTTCAACGCCTGTAAAATATGGCGAGCAAAATTTTCATCAGTGGAACTCACTATATCGACAAATATGACAAGGTCTTCTTGAATTTTATCTGTATCTACAACATTCAATTAATTCAATTTGTGTGGACTTGCTAATGTAGGAAGCATTAGTAGCACAAGTTTTTTACGTGGTTAAGTAATATCTCATCCCCAGCATCTATTCGGAACTTCAATAGTACTCTAAAGTTTCCTTCTCCGTAAGAACTTTCTGATTCCAAATTACCGTCATCCCTGTAACCTCTTAAAGGTATATTTTGTATCCCACAAAATAAAACCAACGTATTGAATTACTTACTTTTTGTTAAATTTCTGTCTGAATCCGCCTATGTTAATGAAAGTACTGACTTCAGTGTACATATATTAACTTCTCTTCTTGTAAAAAGTATGCATCTCTTGCATTATAAACCAACAGTAATCTGGCAACATATTGGCAATCCATCTTGTTCGTCACTCACCATTCCATGATTAGGAGGGGAAGATTCGATATTCTCATGAGAAGAAATGTATTTTTAAAGACATCCTGCACCCCATAGTTTCATATTTTTGTAACAAGTCCTTCACTAAAAACTCGTCATTTGCATCTTTATGAATGCCTAAAAATCCTTTGATGACCTTCTTCAGAAGCAACCAAGTCGTTAGTTCGCTCTTGATAAGCTTTTCATCGAATTCCTTATTGTTCATAAGTTTTTTTTTTTTACATGTGGGCCAACAAAAACGGCTTCTTTTGATTTAGCAACACTTAATTTGGAGAAAACAGTTTTGAAATACAAAAATCCTTTGTCATTTTTATCCATGGCCTTGACAAAGTTTTTCATTAAACCAAGTTTTATGTGAAAGGATACAAGAGGTTCATTTTTAAAGTTTTATTTACCACAAACAAAGTCAGTTCTTTTTGACCAATCTTTAACTTTATAATGATTTTTTGTGTCTCTACTGTCCCACAAATATTACTTTGTGAACACTCCCTGCAATCCAAGCTATAACTTTCAAATCGGGATAAACTTTTCAGTTGTTTTCTTTGTATTAGATTAAGTCTACAATTAGTTTAATGTTTTCATATCTTTCTTTTAAAATCACTGAGTATGCAATAGGCATTGAAGGATTATGGTGGCCAATTATGGAGTAGTACAGGTTTTAAACTTGTTTTGGAACCATCATTATTCGTTGTCGTAAGGTATTCCAACCAAGTTCTTGCACTAGTTCAGTAATTTTGTTGTAAAAGCAAAGTGATTCAGTGTTTGTAAAAAAAATTGGACAATTGTCTATTTCTTTTCCAGGGCGCAGATAACAAGTGTCATTCTTACAATCTAGATACCAATATCTCTGCTTTCCGAATAGACAAACTCAAAACACGAATCCAATCATTCAACTAGTGGTGTTCAATTAAAGGTGGTTGCAGCATGGAGTGCTCAAGTGGTTGATACTCCGATATACAGTTGTGTTTATAAAAATAATAGTGCAGCATATCATAACAATTTAAATTCTTTTCTGACGTTTTGTTTTGCAAATTCGGAAAAAAAAAATCCGTTACTTTATCAATTTTTCATAATTTTTGTGAAATACACCAAAAATATGCTGTTCATTAAAATAGTAGTGGTTAAAAGAATTAGACGCGAAAAATTAAAAAAAAAAAAATAATAATAATATTAATCAGAAGAATCAAAAAAAGTCATCATTAGTAAGTTTATTTAAGGAATCCAATAAATTTCTGATATTACAATACTTTTTCTTAACTACGGTATTCTTGATATTTTCAGAGAGTAGAGGAAAGCATTGCTCAGTTGAGATAAGAATTTTAAGAGTTAGGCTAAGAAATAAGGGGAGAACCAATAAAGAAAAAGAATGTTTAGTTGAATACATTGCCCCAATGATATTCAATGCTCTTAATTATAAGAAAAATCTCGAAACTCATGGGCGTAAGCGCAAGACAACATTATTAGATGAGAGACGGATTGTGCGATATAGTAAGACCAAGCTCTCGGCTTCATCAAAAATGATGAAAAATGACCTAAATTTTTTGCTCAGTACTGTGACAATTCATCATCGTCTTATACAAAATGTTATATATGTCAGAAGTCCCAGAAAGTTGCAGAATACTACCCCAATAACACTACTAAGAAACTTCAACATGGTGGGCTGAGCATTATGATATGAGTGTAGGCTCTATATATTTAAATGATGAATGGCATCATGGACAAAATAGTGTAAGTCAATATATTGAATTATGTAATGTTACCATATGCTAGTTGGGAAATGCCTTTAAAATGCTCAAATTTTCCCAAAACAATGATTCGAAACATACTAGCATACTAGCGAAGAAGTGGTTTACATCTGAAAAGATTCACATAATTCAGTCCCCGGACCTTAATCCTATTGAATTTTTGTGGTAAAACTTTTTTATGAAAACAAATAAGAGTTTATAACAAATCAAACTGTAAATATTTTGGAAAATAGTTAAAAATTATTATATTCACAACTTTATATGCGAACAGTGCATATATCATTTCATTTTACAGTTAGAACTTACGACGCAACTGCACTACTATTTTTATGAACACAGCTGTATGTGTTCACCTCAATGTCTTCTTCGTCAAATTGCTGGAAAGAAAAGGTAGTTCACTTGTAGTGTCTGTTACCAAAGTAAATGGGTATATCTCACTATGAGGAAAATGTTTAAATTCTGATGCTACTCTTTTTGTTTTTGAAATTCCTCTGGTTCTAGTTATCCAAAATTAGCAATCATTGATTTGTATCCGCCAAATCATTGGCACGACAAAAGACATAAAAACGGGTTTCCCATTAAGTCAGTCATTTAATTTGACGTAGCATGAAATGTCCATTCTAATTCAGTTTTCAGATCAAATTTCAATAATTGGCAATAGAAAATTAGCAGTTATAATAAAAACCATGTCATCCGTTTAGTTCCTTACCCTTCATCCACTGTATATGAGCTCCAGAAGAAAGCCGTTGATACCCAGAGCTATTAATGCATGCACTGTTTATAATCTTCAAAAGAAAGATTTTGATTAACAGGTTTGACAGCAGAAGGTAAATGACTTTATTCACTGTGTATAAGTTTCAAAAGAAAGTTTTTGATTAGCATATGTCAAATTAGAAGAGATATAACTGAGGATTGACTACTGAGTGATTTGCATGACCGCAGAGTAAAAATTTAAATTAAATCACTTAGTGTTCGCAGGGCTTAAGCTTACCAAGCGGAACGAAAATCGTCTTGATCCTCATACTATTATTGAAAGATACTTCAATATAAATAACAGACATCTCAAAGTTCTTCTGTATCAATATTTCCAGCCACGATTAATTTACTCTATGCTTAGGGAACATTAGGTCAAAAGATGTTAAAAAAGTGCGCTGGGGGATGCTTCAGTTATGTCCTGTTTATCATGTAGATACATAGCATACATACATTTATGTACATCAACAACTTGTCTTGTCTTGTCTTATCTATTTTGCTTCTATATTCTATCATTCGAAAATTCTCACATCATTTTTGTGAAGCATTTCCTTTGTATGTTTTTGATCAAATTTAGGAATATTTGTTTTTTTTTTTTTTGCAAAATCTATCAAATTTAACGCAAAAAAAAAAAGAAGATCTTAAAGATTCTCGAAGGAACTTTAAAAAAATGGTAAATACACGCACATTAAATCATGAGTAAGTAAACAATAGGCCATGTGTCGCCTTTCAAACCCTAAGTAAACCTCAACTAAATGAAGCAATTTCATGTAAATTATGAATGATCCCACGAATTTATCTGATCATATGTATATAAAAAAACAGACATTACTGATCCTGACCGCTAACAAGGCATACAAAATTGCCCTATAACAAAAAAAAAAAAAAAAGACGCATTTACAAAAGAAAATAACTAAAAAAAGTATTTCAAAGAAGTTTTTTTTTTTTTCTTCAGCACTCATTACATTAGTAGCGCATCACATCCAAACGATCCCATCGTCTTTTTGTCACCCTCACTTCATTTTCATTTCAATGCTGAATCTGAATTTGAGTAAATTTATGATGTTTCTTGTCGGTAAAGAAATCTACTTAGGTTCAACCCTGAAACTCTGAAAGAAAATATCAAAAAAAAATTATATAGATTTATAAATTTCATTGGCATTCTTCTCAATAGATAGTCAGTCAGATAGATAGACAGTAAAAAGTAAAGATTTGGTATCCTTGTGGTCAGTGAATCATGTTCGAAAACACAGACACAAAAAAAAAAAAAAAAAAAAACAGGAATAGAAAAGAAAGGAAAGGAAGGAAAGGAAAGGAAAGGAAAGGAAAGGAAAGAAAATGATAATAAAAATTAATGCACGAATGATTTTCACGACTTTTCACATTCACTCACATTTATTTGTCTCTCACAATATTTCATTGCATTTCACTCTCGAGTTTAATTAAATTTTCATATAGTAGTATGTAGCTTTGGTCTGATGTGGTCAAGTCAGACAAATAAACCGTCCTTTTTTTTTGGCCTTTTCTTCACTTCATGACGTTGACACACGTATATCCTTAGCTCGGTCAAGCGAACTTGGGTTTTTTGCTCGTTAAAAGCAAATGAATTCTTATCACCTAAAACACCCAAAACCAAAGTGATCATGAACATTTATGGAGTTTCCCTTGCTAAATGTGATCGTATTATATATATATTCATATGTTATTAATAACTTCATTAAAAAGTTTTTTTTATTAAGTGAAAGTCCTTAAACATGAGTGAATGAATGAATGAATGAATGAATGAGTGAGTGACTGTAAGAATGTAATCCAGTGTGGGAATATTCTTTTGAATAGAAATACTATTGTAGATAAATAAAGCAATAGACATATTGTATGTATGAGTATGAATATACTTAAAACATATTGTTGCAGGAAAAAATTGTATATAACGAAGTGCTAATTAGTAAATATTTATTGTATTATAATTGAATAATTGGGTTTTAAATGTTGTTTAATTAACATGGATACATAGATGAATGTAGATCAGTGAGGCCAGGGTAGCAGGTGTACTGAGTAATCAGTATTTAGACTTAATATGATTTTATTGCATGTTAATTGCCTTGTTACGTATTATTCTTACAAAGGATAATTTCTTGTTGACACGCTCTTTTGGTATATATCATTATGACAAATTTATAAACATTATTATATAAATACTTCAAAGATCTTTCAGACAATAACAGTCTCATGCAACTCATGACAAGTGATATATTTTTAATTACAAATCGTTTATTCAAAAATTTCTTAAATTCCTTAAATTCTCACATACCACATTCTCAATCTTAAGTTGTATTCAGTTCTTTTATCTTTGTAGAAATGTCGGGAAAAGTAAAAAATTGGGCATTTTTATTTATATCTTTTCTTGTAATGAGAGAAAAAATCGGAAAAAATACTAAAATATATATATAGTTCTGAAATTAAGAATTATATATGAAAACATATATGAGGATATAAGTATTTTGACAAAATATTGTTGATCAGGAAAACAACTCTCCTCTAGCATTGATAGACATCTGCAATCGGCCTGGCATCGATTTCACCCAATTTTGGAGAATTTGCAGAGAAGTGTTCTTCCAAAGGCTTTCAACATTTTTGACAAACTTCTCTCACGTTCTTGGCAAAGCAGGACTCCTGTTTCTATTCGTATAAGCCCATACAACCTCATTGAGATTTAAATCGGGGCTTTGAGTTTACTTTCACATCTCTTAATAAATTATTAATTCGTAATTATCCATCATTACTGTAGCGATTGGTACTAAATAACGATGCCTTTAAAGCAAACACATCTCACCACCATGGTTTACACATTGCCATTAGCTGTGTAAGGAAGACGCAAAGCATGTGCTGTTCGAATATGGTAAGTTGGATAGGGAGCGGGAGGTATTGATTAGGGGAGCAGCCAACAACTGCGAACCTAGTGGATCTCATACTACAACATTTATCTAAATGGAGTGTGCGGAAAGTATGATGATGAATTACCGGACCCTGTATAGATCCCGTCGCAACTAGTAGGTCGGCTAAATCTACCTGCCTTATAAAGCTTTGCTTAGCAGTTGTCCCGTCAGGTCCTGGAACATTTAGATAAGGTCCGTTCATAGTTTGCTATTTGCCCATGGGCTACTTGTTCACATACAGGTATTAGAGCAGAAAACTTTCTTATTACCATTAGCAGCACATTTATCGGAAACAGCCAAATCGGACCACTAGGAGTGGTACCTCCCATACAAACTCGCTACTCAAATTAAGTTCTTATTAGAAAATCTTTTTTGATTTTTGTGCTTTCAAACTGCACTCTGCACATTGGAAATATTTGACCCATATACATAAGTCACTAACATTTCAAGACCCTCGGACTATCAGGAGGGATACCTCCCATCCCCCTACTCAAATTCATGTTGATATTAGAAAAAATTTTGTGGTGTTGGTGCTATCATAATGAAATTTTGAACACAATATGTTTCTGATTCATATTAATCAACCATGTAAAAGATCCTAGGATTACTGGATCGCATAGATCTCATACAAAAAACATTTTCTAGGGGATGCGTAAAGAGTATTACATCTTCGGCATAGTCGAAGATATCCTTCTTTATGGTTTGTATAGTCTTTATTAGGTCAGTTACTTCTGAGACTACCCTCGTTAGTTGTTAAAGGGGAGTTGAGAATTTTTTTAAATTAAAGATAATCGCATTATCAAACTACTCAATAATACTTATTAATTGTGCTGCAAATTACATTAATTCACCAACAGATTTAGAATTTCACAAATGAGAAGGTGTTAATGATGTGAAAAAGCGTCAAACTATATCAAATCATTATAAATGGATCGAAAGTATAAGAAATTTGGTACGTAGATGATAGCATATAGTATTTATATATAGAAAATTTAATGTTAGGAATTCAATTATATTTAACCCAATATACAATATTGAATTTACGATGCTGCAATATAAAGAAATATGATTAATGAATAAAACAATTCGCAAAAGAACCACAAAGAATCTAATCAAAAAGTCATCAAATAATTAATGAAATCATGAAAACCCCGAACATGATATCATCATCATCCCATTTGATCGATCAAGCAAACAAAGAAAATTAGTAAAAATGTGCAATTTGCTAACAAACTTATCACGCATGACATCATTAATCATCATCATCAGCAGA
Organism: Amiota albilabris; assembly: GCA_037040105.1. Lineage (NCBI taxonomy): Eukaryota > Metazoa > Arthropoda > Insecta > Diptera > Drosophilidae > Amiota > Amiota albilabris. The sequence goes on along the minus strand of JBANCV010000104.1, from coordinate 22,695 downwards.
AACATAGTGCAGTTGGTTAGTTGCTACTGATACTCAGTAGTATAGTTAGACATCGAAGCCATGGGACGACAGCCCATTCTTTATGATATGGGATCACTTTGCTATCGCCAACGTCATAGGTCAATAGAACTTACAACATTTTGAGATTAAACAAAAGCTTTTGTTTTTCTGATGACAAATCGATTGTTCTGATCACTCAGTTTGTATGGCAAACTGACAAAAAGACGGATAAAGTTGGCATACATTATTTTGTAGACATCTAGATATGAAACTATATACATCGTACTAGCTAAGAGAACCTAGACATCATGTTGTGAGAGCAACATTTCAAATCACTCACTCGTCTACACATTGAAATCAATCTCAACTTCTCTTTGCAATTGCTTTATATTGCCTGTAAACATATTGTTCTACTAAGCCACCAGATGCATCAGTTAATAATAATTAAGTCTGACTTACAATATACTCGTATTAGTAGTTTTCCAGGTTCTTGACTATAACAATTGTCTATTTTATCTATTGTGTTTGTTTTTATATTTTAGAATAACTGAAAAATTCTTTTTTAGGGTTTCGTACCCAAAGGGTGCTAACGGTTTCATATTACGCTGTCTGTCCGTCGGTCCGTCCGCATCCGGCTGTACCTCATGAATAGTAATAGATAGAAAGTTGAAATTTTCACAGAATGTGTGTGTCATATCCACGACAAATAATAAAATTAAAATAAAGTTAAAAATTAAGCGGGGTCCTCATACAACAAATGTTTAGGTATGATAACCTTAAAGTATGGAATACTTTATTGTTTTGCAAAATTTTATCAATTGCGCCATCTGTGTGTGACATGATCATTTATTCCAATATTGAAACAATGGTGTGGTGTGTTCTTTAATGGTCATGTTTTTCATGCCGACTCTCACTTAGCATTCTTCTTAAATCTAAAAACAAGTGTAATAATATATCCCTTCTGATATGCAAAATTTTAACGATTTCTTGACATATTACTAATAATGTAAAACATATTTCAGATGCAGACGCTCGTTCCTAGATCTTGTTGTCGAAATGTAGAAACTTCGAGACGAAAATATTACACAAGGTCTGTTGCACAATTAATATGTATATATTATAAGAGGCTAGCTTATATAAAAGAGGGCTTTATGTTCGGTATTATGATATATACAATATATATACTATGTGTATATGAACATTTGTTCAACTATGTGAAACAAAAAAAATATTCAGAACAATCCACTTAATTTTTTATAGCTTCGATGGTACGGAAAAAACAAGAAAAATCATAATCAGAATGATTAAATAAATATATATGAGTATATTACATAGACTTAAGATTTTTTATTCAAACATCATCTACAGAGCAGTACATAATCCTTTTTCATCATGGTACATTTTTTATAATAAAAGAAATAAGCTGGCAACTTTAAGTAGTAGGTAGGGGCTGCACCCTAACAGGGTTTTTGTTTTGAAAAAAAAAAAAAATAAAAAATTAAATTCAATTGTATAACTTTCATTTATGATGTGTCCAGTATTATTTAGGATTTCCAAATAGATCAAAACATGGTCAATACTTTAGTATTCAGGACTGCTTGATCCCCTAGGTGCTTCGGGATGTTAATTGATAAGAGGCAGCACTTTTAAGAATCTCATTGTTTATCATAAATTGAGAATGGAGAACATTATCAACAAATTTTCTTTATAACATTATCAGAATTTTCAATGCAGACCATCAATAGAGTATCCAAAAGTCGATTATTCTTTGTTATAATTGTACCTACTATACGTGAATTTCAATTTCTTTGTCATTTTTTGTGTTCTTTTTTTTTTGTTTGTTAGTTTTTTTTTTTTTATGACCCAAGTTCGTGGTTCGTTGAGTGACCATTCTGGGAGGGTTGGGATGTACTAAGTACATACAATGTAGTGTATCTTTGGAACAATATGTATTAGATACACATTCATCTAGTCAAATATTGTATGTGTGTATGATGTTATACAACATGACACAATAGTATGAGAGTGAGTGACTTTGAATATTCTGAGGGTTCATTATACATTTAAGTATTGGGCTATTGTTGGCTTTGTTTTCTTTTTTTGATTCTTTGTTTCTTTTATAGATTTTTTTTTTTTTTTTTATTTGTTTTTTGGGTTTATTATGCATTTCCATTTCTATTTTTTTATAGAGTTTTTCGCAAATTTTATTAAGCAAAATGAATTTTATGGATGACATTTATAGGATGCAAATTCGTTGAGGTTCATTAAAAATATGCCGAATAATGAAATTATTGATTTAAGAAGACAATTGTGGTTTAGGCAGGACTTTCTTATTTGACATTTATTACAATATTTGCACAATCAAATTTTAATGGTTTTTCCAAATTTCTTCCTTATAACATTCATATTGATGCGAAAATTTGTTTGATTATCAATAAAGTGGACTTTGTTGGACTACATTTACATTTCATATTTAAAACATATTAAGAATACGATAGGAGCTAGTTTATACAGAATATTTACGGCACATTTTGCCTGTTTGGAACATCTATTTGTTTTAGTATTCACCGGTATGAGATATACTATCAATAGAATGGGGCTATCATTGGAAACTCTTTCAGGTTCCATATACAATATTTACCTAGTAAGCAGCCCCCTTACCATAATGGAGTGGCAATCCAGGAAGGGTATAAATCTATACAAATCTTATCAAACAAGATATGTATGTGCATAGATATAAAAAGTCCAGGGATTATTTGATACTTGTAGTTTCATATGTTAATATGATAGCCATATATAAATTGATCTATCTAGTCTTTATTATTTTGACGAAATAACTTCACTTAAACTCTGTGCCCTGTGAAAACTATTTGGCAAAATTCACTATGAATAATGATTTCATCGGAGTATTATGCTATTAATAATAACAACTATGTATATCAGTTACTATTTTACTTTAATAATCATCTCAAAATATCATACGCAGTCGAAGAATTAAGTGATCAAGTAAGATCCTCATGATATATGGATCTTACTTGCAGGGAATCTCTTACTCGTATGCTTTCCACTGAATTGCATTCATCCTTATTTCTACAAAATGTTATATCTGTTAATCATTAACTTATTTAGCATTATTAGATTGGATTGGGTCAATGGATCAGAAGATGATAATTGAATTCGTTAACTAAGACAACTATAAGTCTATAAGTAGCTGTTGGGTAAATTTACAGTTACACTTCTATCACGTATACGATGGCATACGCCCAATTTTTCCTTCCTTTGACGAGAATGCGAACATATAAAGTGACGCCATTCATGCACGGTTTACAGTGGCCATATCTTTCAAAAATAGGTCATTCTGCAGCAGTGTGAGCGAATTTTTGGTCATTTTCAACAGTTGTTGGTCTTCTGCTTTTTCCTAAACTTTTAACCAATACCCACTTGGTACTCGTTTTCAAACCATCGACGACAAAAGTACTTGTTAAATTTTACATAAATGTTCATTAGAATAAAGTAGAATTTTGGAAAAAAAAAATCGCGCTTCTGACTCATTTTTTTTAGGCACACCGACAGGAATTTTGCAGCTCTCCATTATTCCGGATACATACTAATTCGAAAGCACAGACATCTTTGAATTTATCGCTATTAATTTTGAATTCGTTTACGAAATATTATGTTTTTCTTCTTTCACCAATCTAATCTCTACGCAAGCATATTATCCTAACAATAATTTGTATCTTCAGTGTGTTCTGTTTTACAATATGTTATATAAAATTTCTTATATGTCATATATTCGCATAAACACAAATTTATCACACCTTTTGAATAATAATAACAAAACTACTCGAGAAAAACTGTCATCGTTGAATGATTTTCTCATCTCGATATAATGAAACTGCTGCCAACAAATGTCCAAATCGAAATAAACCAAATATACTCGTATTTATAATAAAAATAATTGAAATATATAATGAATTCCATCAAAAAATTTGAAGAGAAACCTCTGGGTTCTTGTTAAAACTGACAGTTCATAAATGTCCAAATCGGACACATTAAAAATGAATGACAGACAGAAGAGAGACCCATTGTCATTCTTAAGACCTAAACAAGGACAATGGCACACAGACAGAATTCGATCAAGTCGCGAGAAATAGTCTAGTTGAAGAAATCTTTATGTGAAAACTATTGTAATAAAAGGCAATGTAGATGGAAAAAAAATTTCAATAAAAATTTATATAAATTTGAATGCAACTCCGAGAAATCATAAACAAGAAATGAAACTGTTTTGATGACATTTTGGAGGCACAGTTCAACCCTCAAAAATAGTGAGTGATAAAGAGCAACAGACATGATACCAACAAGCGTCCAATCAACCAAACAAAGGTGTCCGTTTTCTTTCAACTCAACTCTAGTGTAGTCTATTGATCCGATCCGATCCAATGCAATTCAATCCGATCCCTCTTTTCCTTGCCTGCTTACTTATTTAAATTAACAATTCTGTTGAGTCCTACCACATTTGTATAGACAACAGTATGTTCTATTAAATCAAAAGTGTCTTCATGTATGCTTGACAAAAATATGCAATGTTATGGGAATTTGCAAAAAGTTTATAGCGCGTGACGAAATCTTGTCTTTCTTTCTCTATTTGCCAACCTTCTTCTTATAAGCATCAACCTCATCCTCATCATCATCCCAATCATTTAGTCAGTCAGTGAGATAGTGAGTGAGTCAGTCGGATCAGATTAGTTTCAAACAACAATTTTCTATACGATTTCAAGCATTCGCTGCGCTCAATTATAGCGAAAGACTTTCGAAAGCGATTTATGATTTCAATATCGGATCCAATTGCAAATCAACCCAAATAATATCAAAAAATTAGCATAACTGAGAAAAATTACCATTATTCATGCATCGAAGAGAGGAGGAAAATTCCTATGATGATTGCAATTTTGACAAATAATAAATTTGTGTTTGGGTCTCTTATTCATTCCATTGCTTTCCTTTTTTTTTTTTTCTTTTCATTGTTTTTTTACTCAACAATATGTGACAACAAAACAAAATTATTAATAAAAAAATAATCATAAATATTTTATTTAAAAAACCCACAAAAGTAAGCGCCCCTTTGTTCGCTAATAATTAATTATTACATATTGACTTGGGTTTGTGGGTTGGATTTCATTAGATTGGGTTGATTGGTTAGGCGTTTGTTTCTATGGACAGTAAAAATGTCATTGAATCAATAAAATATTCAAAATAGATCATTAGTTTGGGTTTTAAGAGCATAAACTGAAGTTCTAATAAATGATCTCAAGCGAATAAAAACTTTAAAGTTTAAGTTAAAAAAGAAGTCGAAATATTTATGGAGTAGCTATGGATGAAGATTACATTAGATTAGATTACAGGTATTTAGATAACTTATACCTGACAGAGTGAAATCTCTCGTTGGCGGATACCAAGAGTTCTAATGAAATTCTTCGGGGACGGAAGATGTCTGTTCATCAGAATTTATTTTGCTCAAAACACATTATGGAGATGTGCGCCTAAAGGTGGTGTCCATGACTAGAGATTTTACTGTATATATACCATATATGGGGCGAAAAAGCAACTAAAATTGACAAAGATTTGCAGTTGATGAAAACCGTGGTTGAAAGCGCACTAGATTTGAAAATATGAAGTTTATTGATGACTTATAAGGAAGCACTGGTGTTTTTTAATTATGCAAAAGTCAACAAGGATTTTATATTAGTTCAGAAATATGGAGCTTAGCTTTCTCAGGCTGTTACTTTGAGAGCTGCGATCCGTTAGAACCAAGATCGATGACCGTTAAAGCCACTACTAACATGTTACCAAGCAGAAACGATTTTCGTGGTTTGTTTATCTTTGTAGAAAAGCTCAGAGAGCCAGTTCTAATTTCGAAAATATTTGTAAGAATTCACCCATAGTCTTAAGGATATCATTTTATGATTGAATTACAATAGATCTCTCCTAGCAACAACCTGACAATCTGAATCCCTGCAGTTCTCTAGTCCAGCTAAAGAGTGAGTGGGTCTTTTGATAAGCTCTTCCACACTGCAAACGTCACCCTATTCCAAAATTTACTTCCATCGGTGACGACGGCAATGAAATCACGGGCAGTTCATCATCAATTTCGTCAATATCAGAATATGAAATATGTGGTACAGTATCATAGCCGCACAATCTTTTAAAAGACTAAGAATTGCCAAAGAACAAAGTGGAATTTTTAGGTTCGAGATTGCAATAATGGAACCTAAAAAAAATGATGTGGTTATAACATCATGTTCCGTATCAAAGAAAAACAATTGATGGAACTCCACAAACAAACAAATTTGGAATTGTTTTTCAATACTACATCAGAAATTTCCAAAATAAAGTGAAACTCGGATCAAAGAAGGTATATTTGTTTAAATATGGTAAATTTGACTTGCTTTTGGAATGTAAAGAAAAAGAAGCCTGGGACAATTTCCGATTTGTGGCAAAAACTTCTGGGGAATTAAGAGAAGTGATCATCTTACCAAAAACTAGACTGTAATGTACTTTTTATATTCTCTATTTCCGGTCAACTGTGTGGCCTTTAGCGATGAACATGAGGAGCGCTTTCACCAGAACATCGCTAAAAAGGAAAAAAGATATCAGGGCAAGTGGAATGTTTTAATGTTAGCGGATTATTGCTATAGTATTTGTGGAGATGCTACAGCAGCAGAATACAAGAGCGCAGAAAAAAACGCACGTCGTAATTCTTCCAGTTGATAGAAGAACGATAAAACTGCGGGTTTTTTTTTTCCAAAAATCTTGAATTATATTCTTAGAAAACTGCAACTAGTTATACTCTTCACGGGAGTTAATAGTATTGAAAGTTTGTCATGAAGTGTGTAATACACAGAAGTAGATATCGCAGAATACATAAAGTATATATATTTTGTGATCAGCTCGATGAGACGAGTTGATTTAGCCACGTCCTTACGTCCTTCTATCCGTCTGTACGCGAACTAGTCCCTCAGTTTTTAAGCTAGAGAGCTGATATTTTGTACATAGGTTTTTTGTTGACCTCGGACAAATCATCTATTGGAACGAGCCAAATCGGACCACTTGAAGGCGTAGCCCCCATACAAACCCCAAGTTCAAATTAATGTTCTTATTAGAAAAACATTTTTATTTCTGATTCGATTGAACTAAAATTTACACATCTAAAGTCTCTGCTCCATATACACTAGTCTTGTAAATTTCATGATCCTAGAGCTATCAGGACATGTACCTTCCATACAAAGGCCATACTTAAATTAATGTTCTTATTTGAAAAACTTTTTTATTTCAGATTCGATTGAACTAAAATTTACACATCAAAAGTTTCTGCTCTATATACACCAACCTTGTAAATTTCATAATCCTAAGACTACCAGGAGCGGTACCTCCCACACAGGGCCCGTACTTAATTTAATGTTCTTATTAGAAAAACTTTTGTGTTTTTCATGCTATCATCTTGAAATTTGGGCACAATAACTTTCTGATTCATGTTGATTAACCATGTAAATTTCAAGATCCTAGGATTACTGGATCGTATAGTTTCTATACAAAAAAAGTTTACTAGTGGCAGCGTGAAGAGTATTACATCTTCGGCATTGTCGAAGATACCCTTCTTTCTGGTTTTATTGATCGTGGGGAAGATGATAACATACTTTTTTACAGTCAAAATTTTTAGACTAGTTTTATATCACCAAAGTTGGGGGTATTTGTTAACCAGTTTGTTTATAACAGTTGATTAAATTAAATTACTAATGTGCAAAAATATTTTGTTAAAAATATAATTTATTATATCCATTAAAAATATTAGCAGAAGCATTTGGTGCTTTATAATTAGTAATACTTATAAAGCATTTGCCTCAATCAAGCTGACAATCAATGAACCAGATACTTTTCATTTAAAAAAAAAAAAATCATCCATACTTTTAATGGAAACTGTAATATTGTATAACAAAATCTTAAAAGTCTCTCTAAGGACCAGCCAACTTATTGATATTACTGTCCACATATTTTGTTACGAGATATAAAAAATTTATACAGAAAACTATTTCTTACTTAATATTAAAAGAAAATGAGAAAACAATCCCATATACTATGTTGGTAGTTCCATCAGCCTTAGACAATATTTAATTACCAAATATTATGCAAACAAATGCGATAAATACAAATCCGTTTCAGTTCGATGACTCAAAAATTAAAATAACAGAAACAATAGATTCCATTTCATCGACAGTTTTATGCCTTTCACATGATTTTATACTTATATTAGAAACCATCAAATTAATAAATAAATAATATTAAATATGCAAATATTGTTAAATCCAGTAACCTATAATAAATGAGAGACTGAAGACCTAAAAGTACTTAAACTGTTGGAAAAAAATAGGCTAATATTGAAAAAATTAACAATGGATCAAAAGATTACCAAAAATTATGGAATGCCAAGAGATCAAGAGAAAAAAAAAAAATGAATTGAAATTGGGAGACTAGCAATGAGACGCAGTGCTTACAAGCCAATGCAGTATTATGGAATGAACACCACTAGGAAGAGGAGAAAAAATTGGAAAGAATCTAGAGATAGCTTATGCTCAACAATCTGAATTGTATGATTGACTCTATTACAAACATTTCCATAAATTTCATATACTTGCTTTGCAGCATTTCACATTTATTTGAATGGTATGGAAAGACAAGTATGTCTGAACCATAGAGAGGAAGAGTATCTATGATCTACAGTATTTGTATCACATGTAGACAAACTAGACCAAATCTGTTTTCAACAAATAAGCAATACATTAATAAAAAAAAAAAAGAAAAAATATATGCATGCAAATCCCTTCTTATCATAATTATAATTATAATTTATTTTGTTTATTGATGGAATCTCCTACTGTTGCTGAAGCAACCCTAGAATGACTATACTTAAATGTGAGCCTGAGGCCAGCCTACAGCAATAAGGATTCGATTCGGGACTCGAAAGATTCGAGAATGCATACTATGTTTGCATTTTTGTTTACACTAAAGGTTTTTGCATATATCCCGTAGTGAAAATCACATTAGCGCACACAAAGTAGATAAGTAGTCAAAGACTGTTGCAAACAAAAACTACAGGATATTGGTGAAGATGATGCTGTTGCTGATGATGCTGTTGCTGATGATGATGTGGTGACATAATACAATATTACAAAATTAAATACGAGGAGTAAAAGGTGACTTCATGCTACTACTATATTTAAAATCCTTTGGCACGCGAAATACCCCCCACAAAGGGTTGTTTGCATACAACCTTATAATATTCTACACACACACACACCATATATACACATAAAGTATTTGTCCTGAACTGGCTGATCTTTTACGAAAACAAAAAAAAAAAAAAAAAAAAAAAAAAAAACGTGAATGCAATCCTTAAGGCTATAAAACTGTCACCGGTGCAATGCATTTGCGAATATCTCAGATTACTTTCCTATTGTACTTACTGCTTACCACCTTCTTCATTGGTATTTGCAAATTAGATTTTCATCATTTTGTTATACTTTCAATATTTGCTATTTAGCTTAGATCCTAAACATACGAGTGTGTAATGTATATGAATCTATCTGTCTGAATGCTAATTATTTTAAGTAGACTAAATAGTATTTAATGATGCAAATTCTTCTCCTTGAAATCATAATATTTAAATTTAATTAATTTTAACATTTGTACATTTTAAGGATGTTCAAAAGTTCAAAAGTTCAAAATGGATATGGAGAAGAATTATAATACTTATGCGGATAAATACAAAACTTTCTTGGTACAATCTTTTAATAACTAAATTTAGTAGTGTAGATAATAAATATTATGAGGTTCTGTGACTTCTAAGAATCCATATTCTGTTCCCTGAATATATCTATGTACATACATGTATGAACTTAAAAAATCAGAGTCATTTAATCTTGTTTTCAATGTCTAGTACTGAGTTGTATAGCTTCCTTAATAGCTTGATGTACAAAAAAAGTCGATCAATCAATTTCGAATGTAACTTCTTTCATGATCTGGATTTGAAGACTATCTTAAGCCTCTGCTATTCTATGAGTCACATATCCCGATTGTATAACGTCACTCGAGCTAATAACTGTATCTGGACAACAACCAAAGCCACAACGATACTTGTATAAAAGGGCCTACTTTACTGGCCAAAATAGAAACAAGTTTCATGGGGTCCTGAACACCCATGATACCAAAATAAAGCCTCTGGTCAGACTTAGTACCGAAGATACTGTTTATTAATGCACATTTGAAACAGAATACATCACATGATATCACTATATAGTATATTGGGCTGTTAAAAAATTTACTTCAAAAAATTTGAATTACTAGATTTATGATGTCTATGTAAGTATTAATTCGATCTGGGAATGGCAAATATGCTATTGCTTAAAGAAAATGTGCCGAAACAGAGAAAGTTCGCAACAATTTTCTTTATTTCTACGGAAAATGTTATTCTGCAGCGAAATTATATGCACTTCAAGGAGAGGGTACTTTATCAAAACGATCAGTTAGAACATGGTTTGCACGATTTCATTCGGGAAATTTCGATGTCAAAGACGTGGCTCGATCTGGTAGTCGTTGCACAAAAAAAGTGGACCAAATTATTGAAAAAGTGGAGAATGACCAGCACATACACAGGTAGTCGTGACATCGCTAAGGATCTTGGCATCCACCAAACAATAGTTTTAGATCATTTAAAAAAGGCTAGAAATTACAAAAAAAAAAAAAAAACAGGATTTGACATTTTGACAGAAAAAAATTGCGAAATGTTAGTAAACTTCGAAAAGAGCATAATCTTACACTACGACAATGCTAGACTACATTTCATTGTTCCCTGAAAAGTTGAGTGAACCCAATGCACCTAGTCCAGACCTAGCACCATCTGATTACCATTTATTTTGCACCATGAAGAATTATTTTGATGGTGTAGCATTGAATTTCCTAGAAGACTGCAAATCGGTATTGCGACAGTTTTTTTTTTTTATCAGAAACCCCAGCATTACTACCATGGTTGTAACAGTTCCCATGCTGATCAATAACTTATGTACTTGTACCTTATAATCTTACTGTATCTAACAGAAAAGTTATTTGCATCTTACTTAGGTCTTTGACTGACCTTATCGAACTCCCTCATTGTGTACAATCAGTTTGATATGATATTGGAAATATCTAATTTCTTTACTTTCAAAAATTATTTGAATTATTTTATTCAAAAATTTCGCAAAAAAAAAAAGAAGAGAATAACCTCATCTTGCGAACGAATACTTATAGGTCTAAAGTCTAAAAGGTCTATAAAACGTGTTAGGTATATAAATGATCCATTGAAATGTAGTGCCACCAAAATTTCAAATCAGGGTCTAAATCACGGAATTATTATTGCTACACATATGTACGAGTATAGTAAAGTTTTTTATCTGAATTCTATAATTGAATGAATTAATTCAAAGATCTTCCTGTTTGAAATATTGGTTCAACAGTCATTTGTTGTTTATTATTTACTTATTATACATAATTTATGATGATGAAGAAAACATTTTATATTTTTTTATTATTGCAGAACTCAAGATGTCAAGGTGTCCCAAATATCATGAAAACAACGGTTTGCTGTACTTAACGACTGAATGTGTGAGCAAACACAATGATAATCAGGGAGAACCAAAGTGATTCATCACATACAGGGCGTGTATCTTTGTTAGAGAAAGGTAAAAGTAGTTTTAGCTGTACAAAAGTCTAGTACAAGGAAGTGTCTCATGTGCTATGAGTTTGGCATGGTGTGGTGTGGTGTGGTGTGGTGTGGTGTGGTGAAGGCTGGCATGACTTACAAAATGATATCGATGATGTTGAATGGAAACTGAAATTGTTAACAATACATTGCCTCATCATGCATCTGTTAAATATACAAAAGCTTTGACTTTGACACATGAAGTTTAACACTTTCCCAAGTCAATGAACCTGAATACTATAGTACAATATGCTACTCGTATGCATTGATCTTTCGTATTTCTCTAATTGTGTCAGCATGTGGTGGGCAGTAGACCGAACTCACAAGAGCTGGCGGCTATCATCATATGGCATAGGCGCCTTAATAATGTCAAACACTGCACGCGTGCGCGCATCTAATAACAAATTGCATTTACTCATTATGCAAATTATTTGCATTTTCATTTTTGTTTTGTTAACGGGAAATTGAATGACTGTAATAATAAATGAATGCATAAATGAATGAATGAATGGGAGGACAAGATTGTCAATGTTGACAAGGACAAGGTGGTGATGGTGATGGTGATGGTGATGCACTCATGTGTCCTATGGACGAAGTCAATGAAATATGCATTAAAGCTGCATTAAAATATTGACAAGCAGAAAATCAACCCCAAACAATATTATAGAAACATATGAAATACAGAAAGGGAGAAAATTTATAATACCAAGAGTTAAGAAGGTTACTACTTAGTAAAATATTGAATGAATGAAAGTGAAAGTGAAACTGATGCTAATGCTAAGGCGATGACAATAAATTTGACGAACTTAGAATGTTTAACATTAAATTGTTTTTGAATTTCTTTATCTATTTCTTTTCATTTTTGCATTTAACCAATTTATGAATATATTTTCCAGCTATCATCATCGTCATCATCATCATCATCATCATCATTGAGTAAGTCACCCCATAAAAAATAACAATGAAAAACCTGACCTAACACAGCGTTGGCGATGATCATTGTAATGATGACGATGCTGTTGTTAAATTAAAACAAAAAATGAATACTTTGCATTGTTTAAATTATTTCCACACGATTTGACGCGTGCCGACGGGCATAGGACACAGGACATAGGATAATTTCTCTAAGAGTTTATACTCTCCACTCATTCGACAGAATACACACAATATATTTGTATGCCCACAACCCTAACTCATCCGGACTCTCACTGAAAATGAAAATGTATTTGGGCTTTTCTACAGTTTTCACATAAAAGAGAAAAGAAAGAAAAATACATAAAAACAATCGTAAAAAAATGGGACACAATTATTAAAAAAATATCAACGATTGTTTGTTGTTCGTACGCATTGAAGTGTACAAAAGAACGCTCTAAATGGGTGTCGCCCACTTCTTCAATGCCCCGCATCCCATGCATAGCACTTCGGCAGCACTCTTAATGACCAAATGTCACTTGACAGGATCAGTATGGAATAGGAATAGGAATGAAATGATATGAAAGCTGAGCAATCAGTGACATTTAGCTGTCAGTTTTTTAGTTCTAATGTTGACAGGTCGCCCGCCTGGAAGCGTTTTTGATTTGAAACCAGTTACTAACGGTTACATTTTTCCATGAATTAAATCAAATTTAGCTTAATTTAACTTAAATGTAGAAAGATAGATAAATAGATAATGACTCAATTTTATACTTAGAAACAAAGAGATTTCATTTAAAGATCCTCTGTGTGACAGATCTACTTTATATAAGAATAAATTCTTCACTTTTGCAGAAACCAGATGAGGAGTTTCACTTTCATACTAAATGTATTTTTCTGTTATCAGAAGAAATAAGATTTCATAATTTTCGATATAGAATTTGCATTTAAAATGAGGACAATAATTATTCAATTGAATCCACATTGATCACTGCAATTGCAGGTGGATGATATATGCATATATATATAAAGAGATGACAAGATCTGTTGAGAAATACATCACCAAAACATGAATAATGTACAATATATATAAGAATATTTAAGAAATATTAATGGACACGATTTTTCCTGAACAAAAAAAAAAAAAATAAAATAAAAAATATATATATATATATATATAATAATAATAATACTGTACTGATACTTTGAACTATGTATGTGATTAGCAACCCTCTCTACTCAAAAAAGAATATAATCTCTTTGGCTACATCAAAACGTTCATAATTCCCTACAAGTGTCAGATCAGATCAAATGCAAAGCACACTTGACTTCACTTGGGAATGTGATTAACCATGAAAGCCTGCCGCCTGGATCACTACAATAACAGACTCACTCATTCACTCACTCACTCACTAACTGAATGACTGAGAGTCTGACAGAATGATGATTCTTCGTTAGTTATTTGGTTGGTTCTATGGTTCATTTGTTTATTCAATCATTCAGCCCTTGCAGAACGTTTTGTTCGCCCTAAATGAACAATCCACTAAGCTCATCATAAATAATGCGACTATGAATCGAATAACTCAAAACGATTCGCATACAAATCATTATAAAAAGTGACAAATCAGGACACAGGACTAAGACTGCTCCTGCTACTGCTACTGCTGATGTTACCTATAGAAAGGTAGATAAACAAATACAATGATAAACAGAAGCTTAGGGAGATAAACATAGATGGTTTCAAATAGACTGACTGACTGATAGACACACATACATATTTGTTTAATCAGCAATTGACAAAAGTCGTCAACGCGAGTGCGCAATACAAAGCAATGGAAACGCTGCAAATCACCCTCACCCTCACCGTAGTAAAGGAAGTTCTGTGCTGACGCTACTACTTACTTTTTATATCATTGTAAATATATACATTTATGTGATTTTTATATTCACTTAACAATTTCAGTTGGTGATTTTGATTTTCTTTCGCGATATCTGTCTGTCATTCAATCACTTAGCGCACCTTGAAGCATTTCTAATTGAATCGAACCGAATCACATGCAAAGATAAACAATAATAGTATATGAATCGATTAAATAAAATATTGAATGAAATAAAATAATTGAATTTCTATTACAAGAAATAATTTCATGATTCGTTGGCATTCTCAGTGAACCTAAAATTTTGAAATCCTCAAAATGTAATATGATGATGTTTCATTCTATTTCTAATTTTTGGAATTTTAAATATTCGGTTTTACTTTTTTATTGTATTTTAAAGTTATGCATCACCACCATCAACAACACTGCCAGTACAATCAGTGCCGCCACCACCACCACCATCACCACCACCACCCCTTTTCCTGTATATTGTGTTATGGTTGATCATAATCGCAGCTGATTAGAAAGAACTTTAAATTAATTGTTTGCCAACAATAGCAAATAGTAAACAAAAGGCATAAAAGAAAGGAATAAAGAAAAAAAAAAAAGAGTAGAAAAGAATAAAAAAAAAAAATACATTGCAAAAGGAAGAAATACTCGGAAATACTTTAAGCTTTGGTTCTACCGAAAGTTAAATACCTTTGTCTTATATCAATAACCAACACCACAACTCGTAGATAGATTTAGAAAAAGCAACAAAGCGACTTGAGTAAATGTGGGAAACTTCGAAATATAAGGCTTTATCCGCTTATAATTATTTAGTTAAAATTGAGATTAACTCAAAGACCCCTTTCTAGTAAAATTGCACCACTAGAATACTCATACTATATACTAATACTGGACTGCCGGGTTTGTACGGAATGCTGTCTTGCAGATGAGAATTGCGAATGCCCACAGTTTGCGATGAAATACTTTAAAGCTTAGCCAAAGGCCCTAGCAGCCAGTGCTATATCTTTCCTGTTCCTCTAAGTTTACTTAATGTTAGCAGTAATGTTATAAAAAAAAAAAAAAATAAAAAAAAAACTTTAAAGCTGCAACCGTCACCAACAGAGGCTGCAAGCTAATCCGAATAGCATGGCTAGGGCCCTCACCCATGACGATGTGGACTAAAGAGGATCCAACCTAATGATCTTCTAGTCAGAAGGTTATTATCTAGATAACTATTCCTTGCTACAATATTGTAATAAATAATGGAGAAAAAAAAAAATGATTTGAATTTTTTCCATACAAACAAATATTCAATCATTCGACTAATTAAAATATTTATGAATTATATAATATATAGGAATTGGAATCTGATCAATGTTTGAAGTCCCATTTATCTTATGATATACAACTAACATACATACATATTTGTTAAGATGACAACATATTGTAATATTGACAGAATGGATAGTATTGTATAATCGATCAATGGTTCTTGGTATAATATCTCTGAACCCCTTTTGAAGCCCTTGATTTGAAGGCCAAACATCGCAAAGCCATATTCGAAAATCATATTAGAATCAAGTTAGAATGATATACATTATTTCCACATCAATTCGACCTTTACGAAATAGGCTACACCGATTCGTGTCTTCAAACTACAATATAACATACTTACATATGTATGATATACAGTTTATGGGGACTTACTTCATGTGATCTGGGCTTTATAAAACAACCTTTCTGTACCTTAAGTTTAAAGAATACAAAATGTAAATTTCAGAATTCTGAAATTAGTTTTGCATAGAAATTATACAATACATAACAATCGATTGATTATACGAGTAGTCAGCATACCAAACAAATATAGTTGATTTCCTTGATGTAGAGTCTCTATAACGTTTGTTAACATTTAGTTTGGGGTCGACTGTATTTTTCCCTCTAGAAAAAAAAAAAAAAATAAAAATCAACAGACGAAATTCTTTTGAAAATTACAAAATTAGACTCACTAAACCATTGCAACCGGTAAACTATCTTTATGTTAATTGCCAGAATGTTATAAA
The DNA here is from genome assembly GCA_037040105.1 of Amiota albilabris. Classification (NCBI taxonomy): domain Eukaryota; kingdom Metazoa; phylum Arthropoda; class Insecta; order Diptera; family Drosophilidae; genus Amiota; species Amiota albilabris. The sequence goes on along the minus strand of JBANCV010000104.1, from coordinate 6,067 downwards.
ACTTTGACAAGTATTGTTGAAAGATTGCTACTATCCAGAAATCATATGGGTCTGTTAACAGTGCTGCCAGTGACTTATTGAGTGTTGTTGCTGTTTCCCTTTTATTGTGTTGCAAACAATACAACAAAATGGTTATACCATTATCATATGACGCTACCATTATCTTAAAAGCAGGGAAAAAAAACTTGAAAGCGGCAAAAATAAAAATTATAAAAAATTGCTTGTGGCGTTTATTCTTAAATGGGATGGTTACCGGGGATTTTTGTTTAATTGTTTGAAAATCTAACAAATTGAAAAAAAAAAAAAAAAAAAATTGGAAATAAATAATAATTTCACAGCAACAACAACAACCCTTAACCCTTAAGTGTGCATATTCTTGCGCTTTTTGTTGGACTTGAAAACAATGCTATAAGTATGGAAAAGATTCGTCACGCCTCCCTAATGGTTAAAATATATTTTTTTTCATTTTTTTTTCTTCTTTCCTTTCTACATATAAATCATATTTTTTTTTTTTTGAACTGTTAGTTGTTACATTTTATTTATTTTCCTCATATAATTTTTATGTTTTTTTTTTTAATAACAAAAAAAAAAAAAAAGAAAGTTCATTGTTTCTGCAAGTTTCTAGACATGTGATATATGATTTTATTTGCAACATATGAATGGAAATATCCTTTGATGCTCTATTATACAATTTATCATTAAAATATTATATCATATTTAAATATTTTGTAAATATTCTTTAAATATAATACACTGATTATAAAAATTACAGACAGGGAAATTGGTCGATAGCTATCTTTTTTAAGTTTAGTCCATCGAACTTTTGTGTCTGGAAAAAAAACATGTATTTAAAAGGCTTAACAACGAATGAATTCAAAGCTGAGTTGGATGAAGTTTATGACACATCCGCTCTTGCATTTGCAACTAAGTATTTACAAGTATTACAAGTTTTAAAGTGGCAGTAAATATACAAAAGATGAACATCATTCGGAACGTCCAGTGTAGAAACCATTGAGAAAATCCAGATATCATTTTGAGTAATTGACGAATGAAAGTGGTCATCCACAACCATATCTCAAGGTACAGTGTTTTCAATTTTTCACAAAAAATTGGGTATGAAACAACAACACATTGGGGGCCACAGTGGCTCTGCGAATGACGTTTCACTTCGAACGAAGAAGTAATTATTGAAATAAACGTCTATTTTGAGGAAGACATTTCAGAGACATATATTTTCCTAAGGTCTTATTGAACGACCAACTTAAGATGATATGTAATATACTTATAAGCGAAATGAATAAATTTTAAAAAAAGTTATAACATATGTGCATGCTTCAATTGCTAAGAAGTTGAGAAAAAAAATGATATAAGCTCGGTCTTTTATCACATAATTCCCGTGGTCAGAAAGACACCACGATTTATGACATCCAGAAATATTGCACTCAACAACATAACAAAATCATCACCTTCTGCGCTTCGAGCCAGCACGGAATATGTGGACATGAATCTGCCAACATAGCAGTCTGTCTCACAACTTTACATTCACCAGCTCCCACGATTTAAACCATCAACCCGACACGTCTAAAAATCAGCCTTCTCACCAACTTTAAGAAACGAATATGCGGGACATTCATTTGCCTGCGTATTAAACACCTTAGACCATAGACCATCTTTTGAACTCCTGCCAATACTCGGAGGAGTATTAGGGTCTCCCCCATTGATTTCCATATCCCATACCAATACTTAAAAACCATTTCAAAACCTAAATTTTAAATTATATTACGTTACGAACTCCAACATATTTATCTAGTCTATAGTTGTTATTAAATCGCGAGCCCTGTTAAATTATAGATGTATCTTTCATCTAACGACATATTATTATTATATATATGTATTTCATGTATTATTAAACTTTAAATTTAAGCAATGATGATTTCTTGTTTTTGAAAGTATCACTTCATCATACTGCAATTCTTGTTTTTTGAATATAACCTGAAGTAACTTAATTTCAAATTGAACTCTTTGTTTCTTGAAAATCATGTGCTGTGATACAGATACATCCAAAATGTGAAAAGGGAAAAAATGATTGATTATGATAATGGAATTTTTTCGACATCTAACACATCCTCATAGTTTTTCATTATTATGAGTAATTAGATCAAATGATTTTTTGCACTATGAAAAATTTTATATAACATAATGTTAGATATATTTGCTTCATTCCAAAGCATTAAACTGCTATTCCTTCTTCAATGATGATGATGATGATGTGGCTTCAGAAGTGCAATTGAATTTGTAGGAAATAATTATTAAATTAATATGATTTGATATTTGAATGATTCTTTCCCAATTCCTTATCAATGCTTAACAATTACTCTGTTTATCCAATGCCTAAATTTGATTTAAAAAAAAATTGATTTGACATTGCTTCACATAATTTCCATGTGCTTTAAATGTGACACGTGAATTAAAAAAAGTACTATGACGTTTAATCTGTTCTTTTCAAGATTAGACAATTTGAGATTCCAGATAACAATATTTAGTACCGACATTTTGTGATACATAAGCTTTATAAATTGATTGTCTAGTCCGTATTCAAAGTCTCTGTGCTGTGCTTCTATTTCAGATTAGATTTGTGATGCTGGTTGGCAGTTTTCGGGTTAATTGTTTATTTTGCTTTCTAGGTTTGGGACTGTATAGGCCTCATCTATATCATAGATAATGTAAGTAACCATCCTGTCCACTATATACCTATTATTTTGTATGTAGTCCCAGAGGGTTATCAAGTCTGTAATGGGCCTACCTACCCACAAAAAGTGAGCATTTTTTCAAATTTGCTTTACTATAATTTAGATAAGTTTCAACATTAGTTAAAACTTTTACAGTGAATTTACATACAATTGAAAGGTGGTCTGAAGAAAGGTCTGAGTCTGCAATAGGTTCAGATAAATTTATTGGAAGGTCGTCTGAAGAAAGGTCTGAATGAAAATCTACTATAGGAAAAGAACTCATGAAGGATATTTCCCCAACCCCTGTTGCCCTCTCACAGTTCCATAGCCTGTTCTATGGTTTAGGTCCCTTCCTACGACGTAGTTTCCCGTAATGCGATTCAGCGTTAAAAGGTCAGCTTTAAACATGTCCTTTATGTGTTTAGATATGTCCGTCGTATGAACCAGGAAAATAGACCAAGAAAATGTTTGAGGGGTTTTGAAGTCAATACTGATTTCTATATCCACGTTTTCGATTAAGTGGGTGTTTATGTTAATAATTTCTTTGAGTTTAATATTTCTCTGGAAAATTATTGCTACAGCTCCAACTCTTTTGGAGATACAGTCATTTCTGTAAACTATATAATTGGGGATAATGAGATTGTCCTTATGTGTAGCCAAGATTCACAAGCAAGACAATTATGATTTTTTTTTTAGCTAGAAAATCTAACAGTTCAAATCTTAGTATGAAAGCTACACAGGTAAAGTTCGATCTTACTTGTTTTATATTTTATTGATAAATGTCTGGAGTAAATATTGTATATATTTGAAAAAGAAATAAACCAAAAAAGAGAACGATTCATTTTTTAAAAATTTTATATTAAAAAAAATTAGATTTTCTATCTAGCTATTGAGTTATGAGTCATCAACTGGAATTATAATTTAGTGCAGAGGTGTTAAATGAATTTAAATATCCTAACAAGTAATTTCTATTTTTATTTATTTTTACTTTGCTTTTGTATGCCCTTCTCACTACAATCATGCAACCGATATATCAATTGTTTCTGTGTGGACCCCCATATGTTTGCTCTTTTATGATATTGATTCGAATATTCAACGAGGAGCATCTATTAGGTCTTGTCCTAGTTTTCTAGCTAATGAGCTACTCGCAGAATTTGTTGTACTCAGTTGATATGTCAAAATTAAAGTTCTCTTCGATTATTAGAGGAGATAAACATCATACGAAATTCCCTTTAAAATCTCTCCAAATCATTATGAAATGATTGTTAACTGTCAATGTAAGGATTGAAAAACATGTGATAGCTTTTGAAATTAATTAATTTAATTAATTAATACTGTATATTCTCTTGTTTTATGCATGAGAAAGATATGAGAAAATTTTGTTTGTTGTTTTTTGTTAAAATATCATTTAAAAGCTTTCCAGCTGTTGGATGAGAAAAAAAGAGAGGCAGAGGCAGCAGAAACTACAACAAATTCCTTGAAGCTACAATATAAAAAAAGAGTTATTTAGTGATATCAAAATTTAAATGGGGGTACATATTGCCTACATATGTATGTACATGATTAGTACAATATGTTGTTGTCTTCAATTTGTGCACAAGACTTTACTATGATTTCGTTAATTGTGTGCACGTGCCCTGAAACCAGTTTAAAAGGATTTGTTTGCACGTGTCAATAAAAAACAAAACAAAATCAAAAAAATTCTATGATTGCCTGGTATTGTGTCCAAAGTTGACCCCTGTCTTTCATTCTGTCTTCTTTTTTGTTTAGAGAAAGTTCCATTGTACTCTATAAACTATTTGTATACGAGTACCAATTTCCATTTCTAATTGGGAAATTATGTGTGGTGGTGTGCGGAGTTCGAAGTGCAACCCTTGATTGCTATGATTCAAAGGACAATTTTATTTAAATTTCTCATTCTCATTTTCATTGTGATTCTGATTCTGATTCTGATTCTGATTCTCTCCTGTCGTCATCTGGCTTTTGTAATTAAAAACAAAAAATTGAATGAATGAAAGAATAAAAGAATAAAAGAGGAGGAGAGAATTTGACGCGCGACAAAAAACCAAATGCAAGGATTAAATCGTCAACAAGATACGAATGGGCAATTCAATGTGAATCAAGTTGAATTTTATTGAGTTAAATTCTACTGTTCTGTTCGGTTCTGTTCTGTTTTGTTCTGTTCTGCTCTATTCTGTTTTGTTTTGTTTTGTTTGTATCATTTTTATCCTTTGTTGGCTTTACTTGTCGGCATTTATAGTGATTATGTAAATAAATAACAGCATAAAGTTGATCAAATGAAAATGAATATGGAAATGGAAATGTTTAACGATTCAACGATTTAAACATTAAAGTACTGAATGAAATGAAATGTGCCCGACCGATGGCAACCCACATGGTCAAGTCATTCAACATTTTTTTGACATTTATATAGATGAATGGCCAAGGATTAGCTTTAAATTGCTATGGTCAGTGAATATTTTTTATATTGTACAATAGTTTCGTATACATATTCGAGAATAATCTCTGCCCCTGTGTGATGATTCTTAAAACTAAGCTTAAGTTTCATTACTGAAACAAAAATATCATACAGATTAATCAAATCATTGAAGAAGTTCTTATTTAGGAAGGTGTGTTTCATATTGTACAATATATTTCGGTAAGAATAATGATCTGAATTCAAACATCAGTTTCAAATTGAATAAATGAGAATGATTTCTTTGGAGCCACTGGATTTGTCACTTAGCAGAACAGCAGATTTATGGGGTGAGTTTCCATAACTTATTCAGCTGTTGTGGTTGGTATTATATGTATAGATGGAGCATCGATTCACAATGATGTATTGTATTGTAGTACAATAGACGATGAATGTACAGAATAAGCATCTTTCTATTAAAGATTTCCCTTTGGTAAATTGTTAACTGTTTTTATTATTGAAAAAAAAAAAAAAAGGATTTTTTCCACATTTTGAGCCTTTATTGAGAAAAAATGGTTATATGTTTAATTGTCCAAATACTGTCCGTCGCTAGCTACTACTGTACTTGTACTTGTATCGAATGAATTTTTGTTTAAATTATACCAAGTTTATCTTATCTTATGTGCTTTTACTTATTCAATTTTTAGAAATGTACATATACTTCATATAAAATATATTTTATTTAATAGAGATTATTTTTTCAAGTAATCTGGAGACATACTTTGCTTATGAACTCCAGAAATAATTGGTGATTATATTAATAAATAATAATTTTTTTGCATATCATTTTGTGCTTATTTCCTTTTCCAAATTTTTTTATGAACATAATAATCATGTGGAGGAAGAAAATGGGTTTTACTAA
>JBANCV010000103.1:0-87103 GCA_037040105.1 Amiota albilabris | reverse complement strand
ACTCACACAAAGATGGCGGCACCAGAAAATGCCCTGCCAGAAAAGTTCGGAAACTTTTAACACACACCTTGTATTATTAAAAATATTCGCTTTAAATCATAAAATTATTTAATATAAAATAAGTTAGCTAAACACCTTTAAGTAGACAATATTATTTTTAATATTATGTAACCTAAAGTTTCAAAAATGTATTATAAATAAATTTTATACACCAGATTTTACATTAAAAATTTGACCCTTGTATATGTATGCCTCTAAAAATAGAGTAATAAGCGCCGATCCAGATATAATTTGTTATCCAGTCAAGAATATTTAAATTGACGGAAGCTTTTTCAAGGTATTACGCTAATGGCTCGAAATATGAATGCTTCCCATTCTGTCATAACTGTGGAGTTGGGAAAGAATCCAAAAGTATCCAACAACTTTTATCAAACTGTCATGTCCTGTTCTTCTAGCAAGACGGAACAGTCTTCTCGAGAAGCCTTTCTTCGCTTATTTAAACTACTAAGGATTGGTTTTAGAGGCTCATGGTGAACTCTGACCCCAACCCAGTCAATCGACGATTTCCTTATTCCTATCAGGATCGTCACAATGGGTCGAAAGGCTCTTGGGGTGAATGTAGTCTAAAGTAAAGTCGAAAATTGTGTCTGTTTTGATACTCAGAATTTCAAAGCCACTCAACGGATTTTGTTACGGTTATCTCTGTCATTTAAAGAATATTTTCCTGAAGGTTTTCATGCAAACTAACAATTAATATAATAACAATAAAAATATTTTATTCATTTTCAGTCATTTTATTGAAATATATGGAAAAATCATTTACTGCCGCTTCATAATGAAGAATGAAATCTTCTTTGAATATTTTATAATTTCTAGAGGAAAATTTGATTAGTTCTGCACCCGAAATGTGGAGCTGTTGTTGAGTTTTAAATTTTTATATATCAAACTTAACTAATGGGATGCTTTACATAAATACATATACATATGTACACGCTTATCAGTTAGTAAAGCTTAGAGACATATTTTTTAAGTTCATAATCTGATTGAAATTATTTTATTGTACACAAATTCAAGGAAATTTTTAGTTGGTCATGCCATGCCAGGCTATAGTCAGTTTATAAAACAATATTCTCCTGTATGGAATGATGTCAGCAACCTCCATCTGTCTCTGTTTAGTGCTACAATATAAGTTTATTGATTTGCCCATGAAAATTTAAAATTTGCATAACTTTCAGCAAACTAAATGGATTGAAGTTTATTTTGTGAATTGAAAGAGATTTTTCTCTTGATAAAATATGACCATGAAATCAAATTTTCTAATAAAAACAACTTAAAAACATAAAAGGAAAGAAAACACTTCCTAACACGTGAATAAATGAATGAATGAATGATGTATTGAAAGAATTTAAAATGATTCCGAATGATAAAAAGTTTTAGTATTTTCAAGAAATTTCTTAAGGAAAAACAGAAAAACTTTTATAGTTTTTTTCATAGAAGATTCCTTGAAGTATGTAACAGTTTTTTTTTTTTTTTTTTCATTTTGTAAAATAGATTTCTTCAAATCTTTTACAATACAATAAACAAAAAAAACCAATTAATTTGCTTTGCTTTGTTGCTTGTCTATTTAAGAACTTGTTCAGGATCTTGATGAGGTAAACAATATTATGAAACATTTCCTTAAAGTATTCTTTTCTTTCTAAATGGCATTTATAATTCCCTAGTATTATGTCATTCTTAAAGATACTCTTGAAAAACCAATTGCTTTACTTGTCTAAAGATTATTAATATGAGTATTTCCTTTGGTAGTAGCAGCAACAGCAGCAGATCGTCAATATCTAAACGATGAAAACGCCTTTGGTGGTAAATCGCTTGGCGGCTCTTGCAAATTAATAGCGCCAATCCTGAAAGCCACTTTAAAGTGCACAAGCGCGCATAAATCTATCAAAATGTCGACATTCATTGACCATGGGGAGGCGGTGGTTGGTTGCGTTCCTTTAGCATTCAGGACGAACCTCTTCCCAAGTTCAATTCTAAGACTTGCACTCTCTCTGGTACTACATAAAACATTGAAAGCCCATAAATATGCTATTTACGTGCGATTGCGAATTGTCGTCGATTTTATTGATGTCTTTGCCTTGCAAGGGAGACCATTCCATTTCCTTTGATACATTCACTGCAATGGAATCCGGGTGTGAATCATTTCTCTCACTGTCTCTGGTCTCTGGTCTCTGGTCACTGGTCTGTTTGCTTCTTTTCTTCATTCTCAATTCTTCATTGCTTTCCGTTGCTCGTCTATCCTGTGCACGAACATATTCCTGGTCGCTTGGCAGCTAATATTTTAACGGATTTTCTTTCGAATTACTTTTCTTCTTTGTTATTTTCTTTCTTTCTTTTCTCCATTTTCATCCTTTTAATTTTTTTTCTCTTTTTTTTTTTTTTTTGCTTTGTTGCTTAGAACACGTTCTACCAAAGTGAAGTAGTGAGGGCTGATGCAGCATAAGAATAACAAAAATGGCTATAGCAACGACGACGACGGCGACTATATTCATTCTGACGACATTTCTCAACACTAATTGTGTCGAAAGTGCCATGAAGCTTTTACCACAAATTCCGCTTCCGATTGCGGAAGTATTTTCTTCGTTTTCTCTTTTCATGCACGGTAACTTCTACTACTACTACTTCAGAACAGCTTTTCCTTGTTGGCCTTGTCCTCATCATAGTCACAGCCATAGCCATAGCCTTAGTTATTATTGTCATCGTCCTCGATCTCGTCCTCTTCCTCGTCAACATCCTTTCTTTAACACATAGTTAGTTGCTGTTGTTGTTAGTATGTACTTTAGTTGGTTTAAGCAGTTGAGTTAGGTATTCCTCTATATATAGTATACACTACTAAAGTTGAATTGCGTTCAGTTAAGTTGAGTTGAAAGTGGTTTGAGTTGCCTTGAATTAAGTTAAATAAAAGAGCTTCATTGTCAGAGTTACCCAACTCGCATCATAAATTACAATATTATGTTATTCTTATTTTTATATTGAAACTATTATTCCTATTATTGTTATTTTTATTCTTATTATTATTATTATTATTATTACTATTAGCACTCAGATGCCATCATTCAACTTAAGCTATGAATTATGATTTCATACAAAAAACAAAATCACAATCTGACAATATCACATTTTACTCTTATCACACAGTGTGTGCAAAAAGTATTATCACTTTTCAACTGAACAAAATTTCTCAATGGAACTTAACATATGTATAATGCCCGACAACCGTTAAGCACACCTTTAATATTAGCCAAATGAATAAAGATTTTGAAATATATTTTTTTTTTCTCAATGAAATTTATAAAATTATACCCAAGAAGAAATGATAGTTTCGATATTAACTCTATAAATAACATTTTAAATTAATTTTAGCAATATTTGATTAGCACATCCACTTGAAAATGTCTTATCCATAACAATCGAATATAATTTTATACAACATTTTGATAACAATGAATGACAGAATATTATGAAATAGATATACTATTAGATACTCATAGATAACTTGTGGCATGTTCCATTTTCAACAAGTAAAAAATTCTTGTATTTTTCTTAGTCACTTCATTTCTCTTTTTCTATTCTTCATTGAATTTTTATTTATTTGTATTTAACATTTCACCATTTTTGTGAAACATGTTTTCTACAATGAAAATTATTTACATTCCTTTCTTAGAGCGCGGTGAATCGTTGTCTTGTCACCAGGGCGAGCGCGCATATCAAATTATGCAAATAATGAGTCAAAACGACACCGAAATGTTTTAATGTGCGGAAAGACACGGTGAAATTTCATGAATTTCAATTTATATACAATTCTGATATCTCATGCGTGAGTGAGGAACAATTCTTCTATCAAGTAGTAACTAAGAAGTGTAAGAATCGTTGTATTTATTAATAACTCAGAAGAGCAGATGATGATGATGATACTGATGACAATGACAATGACGATGACGATGACGATGACAATGTTAATGGTTATCAGTTTTCGTTGTAGTTAAGTGTAATGATTTCAAACAATAAAGTGCTTCAGTAATCAAACAGAAGACAAACAGAGACTGGATTAAGTTACTTCATCAGATATTATTATAGTATATAATTTTTTGATAATTGATTTCATAAGAAAAACCTTTCACAAGAAAAAAAAAAAAATAAAAATGCTAAGCCAACAAAAAACATTTGCTGACAATTTCATTTATTATGAAACAATACAAAACTTATTATACTGTAATAATAAAATCAATTTGTTGTGAATAAAGCAAAACACAACACTCCCCAAAAATAAAAATAAAAATAAAAATACAGACAAGTAAGAGAAGCTGGAATCTGGAAGTACCTATAATAATATAATATCTTGATAGGGCGCCAAAGCCCTTTAAGCTATCGTGGTTTGTTGGTGATGAACAAATAAATATAAATAAATATTGATAAGGAGGAGAATGGGAATGAGAATGATGATGATGATGATGATGATAATAAAATCAAAAAATTAATAAACAAAAACAAAAATCTAAAGAAAAAACCATATAAAAGTAGCAGCAACACATGCAACAATAGAATTTCCTTGTTGTTATTCTCATGTAACATATAAAAAATAAAAAGGAAAACTTTCATTTAAATTTCACTGAATCATGCTCATTATGATAATGGTGATGTTGATGATGATGATGATGATGATGATGATGAAATACCCTTTAGTCAACAGAACAATATATGCATGATTACCTAATACTAAGCAGTACTAAATACAAGAATTGTATTTAAGTATAAATAATGAAATAATTTAATTTAAAAAATTTTCAATAAAATTCTTTGTAAAATCAAAATGGAATTCGTTGATAAGATTTCATTATTCACATGATCAGAATTCTATTTTTGTTTTTTTGTTTTTTTTTTTTTTTTTTTGCATAAACAAAAGAGTTTTCATTTAAATTTCATTGGATGTTAATACAAGATACGAGCACATTGATCAGAATTCGATTTCTGGACACAACTTATTATACGACAAATCAATTATCAATGGCAACAGGAAGAAAAGTATTGTTCGCAGACAACAACCTAGTAAAGAAGTCACAAGATGGCACAATAGATAATGCAAGACAAGCTGGAAATTCAGCCAAGAGATGACAGGACTTTGGGATGGCCTCCCTAAAATATTACATCTTCCTTACACGAATTCTTTCAATATTTCAATTGAAAAACTGTTCTGAACTTTTGTATTCCTGTAAATGAATAGTATATAATTATAATAAACAAGCAGATAGTATCTAGAGTGCTTAGAACTCTTCACTCTGAACAAAACTCAAAACTATTATTGAATCTCAATCTACATATATAAAAATGAAAGCAAAAAATTGTTTCAATGCACTAAACTCCGACACCGTTCGACTGATCAACATGAAATTTGGCACAAATATGTATTTTTTCATGGATAAGGTTTTTATGATATCCAATTTGTTGTAACTCGCCACTAGGTGGCGCTGTATAAATCACATTCTACACCGTTGAACCGATTTTACTATTTCTAATAGAAGAACATCGAATATTTTGATACACATTGATCATGTTTCACTCATTCAAGAGAAAGATCCAAATTAATGTTGGCGAAATACAATTATGACGAGAACAATGACTAGAAAAATCACGCAATAACGTCACATGGGGGGTGGGTGATTGTGGGTGGTGGGGGGCATAGAAAAGCGCGCCAGGCAATGGTAGTATAATATATTGGAGAAACATTTTCATTACATGATCATGACCTCTTGATCTGAAACATTCACTTCATAGATGATGAAGGCAGACTCCCATTTTAGCACCACAACATAAGCCTCCGTGAAGGTGCTATACCTTGCTCCGCAAGTCAACCTGCTATACAAAGATTGAACATGATCCTTCGAGTCGGATTCTTTGGTTCTTCGAGGCTCCGTGGAGGTATTATGTCTTGATCCCCAATTCAAGTATGAACACACTTTTCTCACTTGTATACATAACATATGTATATTTTAAAGATGTCTCAACAATCGCCTAATCGAAATATATAATCTATGTTATAAACATACCTATAAGAAAATTGTACAATAGATATTTTAAGCTCTCAAGCAATATTTTATAAATACAAACTTGATGGAAATTGTTGATCTACTCGTGCAATATTTCAACAAGTACTTATTGTTTCCCACAATATTTTCGGTCATAATGATGATGATGATGATGATGATGGCAATGATGCATCAAGTGTTGGTCAGCATAATATGCTTTAATGTTTTTCTTCCTTTGTGTTGATTGAAAAACTTCCCTTGAACGACTTCAGTGTGATGTGATGTGATTTAGGATAAAAGAAAAACTTCAACTTGAGCTCAAAGTATTGTATGAAAATGATGATAATGATGAGAAATGGTGTATTAGTGTTTATAATGCTGTTGTTACAGTGTTGTTAAATGTCAAAAGTTTGTTGCTTTCTTTTTCTCCTTTTATTTTATTTCGTAACTTAAAAAAGAATTGAATGAATACTTTATCATGTTTTCTCTTCTTATTTTCTTGTTGATATTAAACTTGATTTATACTCAAAGTTGTCTACTTTCCCGAACTTGTGCGTTTACATATACACGTATATCTGTGTTATGTGTGTGCGTGATTGTGCGTGTTGAAGACTTTTGGACCTCAAGTGGAAATTAATTTGAAAGAAATTTTCCCTCAAATTTATATGTAGTAAGTATTACAATCATAATGTATATGGATGTTACATAGTATATCATGTCAAGCACAATCCTTAGGCTATTTCAATGGCCAAATAAATGATTTGCTTGAAATTGAAAATCTAGTGAATAATGATGATGATGATGATGATTATGATGATGATTATGATGATGATGATTGTGATGGTGAAGATGTTGTTGATAGGATCACTCACTCCTTATAAATGTAAGCAACTATGACTATGTGCAACACATAGTCATCATTATATCAGCCACTTTCAGCAAACCCAAAAAGATGAGTGAGTATGTGACGGACTGAATATAGAAATATGCTAACTGGGTGACTCAGTGAGTGGGTAAATGCCTAGAATGAACCAAAGTGACTGACTGACACGCTTTGGGGCTATATTAATGGCAACCAAATCAAATTACAATAATTTATATTGCTAGAGATATTGTGGTATAGTATATTGTAGAATAGGAGCGGCGAGCAAGGAGAAGCACCCAAAACTAAAGCTATCCATCACTCAAAGAAAGTCAATTCCGAAAATGTTGCCTGATGAACGATAAAAGGTGAAGGGCTGACGATAAGTCAAGAGAGCGAAAGGCAGTTAGGCAGTTAGGCAGACATTGAGTATTGTCAAACAAAGAGGAGCAGAGCAATACAATAAATATATGACATGACTTGAGGCTACGAGGCCATCAATAAACAATTTGCTTAGCAGTAAATCAGCGACAATACAAAGCAATAATAACAATTCAGACCATTCAAAACTATTCAAGGCCTACTTACTACTTACAACTTACTACTACACATGCATAGATTATTTTTATTTTTATCGTATATGTATCATATATGATACATTCCTTCTATTTCCATATCATATACTACAATACTATTCGGAATAATTTAAGCTAACATATATTATATATAACAATGAAGCTACTATGTTTGTCACTGGGCAACAATAAAATAGTCGCACCCTTTCTTGGTTGATTGGTTGGTCGGTTGGTCGGTTGGTCGGTGAGGGTATTTTGAAATCCCAATTAGATAAATTAAGCATATTTGCGTGAAGCTTCTTTACTTTATTGTCCTTAAATAATAATATTAAAACTAAAAAAAAGGGTCATTTGACTTTTGAATTAACCATAATACTTGGGACAAAGAAAGAACCCACTTACCCATTCACCCAAGCACCCACTCACCCATTCACCCACTCACCCATATATGTATCCATCCACACCTTTTAAGTGTGAAGGTGGTGCCCCTTAAAAAAGAAAAACAATGCTAAGAAGAAATACTGGTAATTAGTTTTTAAAGAAGTGCAAACCAGAAATTACAAAAAAGAACAAAGAAAAAGGCACGAAGCACAACAAGAGAACAGGGATGAGGAGGAGAAGAATCAAGGAAAATAGAATAGAAAAGAAACTTGAATTTATTCAAGTTTATAATTTATTCAAGCGCGGCCAAAAGGTTTCCTCTCTCAAACCAAAGGATAGTAAATAGAATAAAGAATAAAGAGCAAGCGTTTGAAAGGCATATTACTCCATGCCTGACTGCCTTAATGCCTCCCCCTTTGACTGCCTTCCTGGCTGACTGCCTGGCTGCTAAATGAACAACAGAACGTATGAAAAATATTATATTTTCAATACAAAAGATACTAGAAAAGAAAATGAAGAGAACGAGACATCTTCGGAGGAATGATTTAATATAGAATGGGTTGAGAGAAAGAAGTGTGAAAGCAATGAAAGGCAAAAGCAGAAAATTACAAGCACAAGACAATAAATGAAGCAAGGCCAGGCCAGGCAGTTGGTCTCTAGGAGTCTGAGAACTGAGTTGGATTCTACTGAAATGAATTTTCTCTAAAATTGGGGCTTGAATTGGGTTGTGCTCGGAAGTGTTGGCTTGACTTGGGTTGAATTGAGTTGAGTTGATTTAAGTTCAGTTGGTTTGAGTAGCAGGTGCAAGAGTTGGGTTCCATTCATTCACTCACTAACTTGGTTCGGCTCGAAACGGCTTGGTTGCAGTGAATTGAGCAACAATTGAAAGGACACAAGGGGACACAGATGTGAAATAAAATGAAACAAGCTGCCACTGCTTGTTGTACTTGTATTATGTTCTGTTCTATTCTATTCTCAGGTTCTGTTCTGTAGTTGGTTGGTAGTCAGTCGGTAGGTTAAAATAAAGCACTTTCGAACAAAAGAAATATCTTTCATTAACTAATTAGTTTACTTTTTCATTTGCCAGCAAGTGAGGACACAGTGCCAAGGGCCAAAGGGGGAAAGGGGCACAGAAAGAGCTTCAGAGATGGTAAAGATGAGTGTTAAGGCAAATAATATAAGGAAAAAAAAAAAAAAAATTGCGAAAACAGCAACGTACATAAAATATATAATAGAGACTAGAGTTACAAAGGAGTAAAATTCATGGGCCATTATGGATGTTACAGGCTAGCAACATCATCATCATCATCATCATCATCAGCAGCAGCAGCAGCAACAGTCCTTGTGACAATATACACATGAACAAAGAAATACTTTTGTGTTTTCAGTAAATGGTTGTACTTGTACTACTTACTTACTTCCAAAGTATGTGAAAGGATAAATACTGGTGGGCAATTGCTTTACAGGCCTCTAACTAACAACTGATTCTATGCACTAATTCAGTCCATAAGTGAGGCAGTGAGTCGGTAAGATACTCAATTTGGTACGTAATATTGTATGTAGTAGATTATTTTCATTGACAGCGTTTCACTTTGTTGCGTATTCATTTTACAATACATTTGGGACTACAAGACTTACTATACAATGACAGCGATGAGAACGGGTCTGGTGGCAATGATTATGATGATAAGGACAACAAACACAAAGAGTCAGACACATTTGAGACCAGACCAGACCAATTCAGGTTCAATTTAACTCGTTCTGAGTTCTAGAATAAAAGAGAACAGAACAGAACAGAACAGAAGAGAACAGAACAGGACAGCACCAACCCAACAAGTTCAGTTAAGACACGCCACTTTGCTTTGATTAAAGTGAAAATAAATGAGGGTCCTTTTTCAATTTGTCCTCGCACATAACAAATTCCAAAAAAAAAAAAAATGAATAAACGAACAAACAAAAGAATGAATGAATAAATGAATGAATGGAAGAATGGCTGCCCAAAATGAATAAATAAATGAATGAATGCAAAATACGAAAATATATCCAACTTGCTTGGTCTTCTTGGTCTTGAAGGCAAAGCCAGTAGTGTCTTAACTCTCAGAGATTGGTTCATCGTATCATTATTAACACCAAAAAAAAAAAAAAACTCACAGTAAGATAGCAACAAAACTTATATCTTTGCATAACTAAAAGTGACATTATTGTGTGGGTGTTAACACACAGCCTCCAATCCCCAACAACCCTAAGAATTGGGCTGCCCAAGGGCGTGTTTTATTTCGGGGAAAATGAAATGAAAATGGCCAACAACAGCCAAGTCAAGTCAAATGAAGGAGTTGGCATTTTAGCCCTCTACAAATAAACAAACAAATAAATAAGCAAACAAACCAACATACCAACAAACATTCAATATACATTTACTTGGGCAATTGTTCGTGTACTTTAATATACTCTAAGACCCCATCCATCATCCCCCGCGCACGACACAAGCCAACAACCAACATAACAATTGGAAGGTCGAAAATTAGTGGATTTTTTGGTTGAATTTATATTTGTTATGCTCATTTATTGTTCTCGAATTGTTTTAAGTGTTTTGTTTCGTTTTGTTTTCTCTTCCCTTCCTCAACTTACGGTTAAGTTAATTTTTGGTCTGAAATTAATTTTCTCATTTTGTAATTGTGAATTTTTCAGATTTTGGGTTTCAGGTTCATTTAGGAAGATTGCAATAAATGAACTGAAAATTTGAATACTTATATAAAATTTAAATAATAAAATGGACAAAGTTCAAATACATACACACAAATCTAATAATCTTGCAAATCTTTTAATTTTAAGATCATTTCAAAAGTATCTAAGACTAACTAATAAAAGAAATCTTTAATTATTTCCATTTGCATTGCACACTTAAACTGTATGTTAACTGTAAACTCAGATACTCATGCACACACTCACACACACACACCTTCCTTATAAGGGTGAAAAATTAAAGAGGATTTAAAAAGAAAATTAACAATCGAATGGAATTGGGAACCAATAAAAGTTCACATATTTAAACTCATCTCTCTTCACGTATTTAGATTTTTGATCAGTGCGACGATGAAACGAGTTGATCTAGCCATGTCTGTCTGTCCCTCTGTCCGTCCGTCTGTCCCTCTGTCCGTCCGTCTGTCCCTCTGTCCGTAAGTTTGTCTGTATGTCTGCAAACTAGTCTATCAGTTTGGAAATAGGGAGCTGAAATTTTGCTCGAAGCTTTCTTTTTTCCATACGCAGTATATCAGCCAAATCAGACCATTAGGAGTGGCACATTTCGTACAAGCCCCCTACTCAAATTCATGTTCTTATTAGAAATTTTTTTTTGTTTTTTGAGCTATCAAACTGAAATTTGGGTACTAAAAGTGCTTGATCTATGTACATAAGTCACTAAAATTTCAAGAACCTCAGACTATTATAAGAGGTACCTCCTATATACAGCCCCTACTCAAACTCATGTTCTCATAAGACAAACTTTTTTGTTTCTTGTGCCATCATTTTGTAATTGGCACACAATAAGTTTCTGATTCATATTTATCAACTTCGTAAATCTCAAGACCCTAGGATTACTGGATCGCTTAGCTCCCATACAAAAATTGGTTTTCTAGAGTCTGCGTGAACAGTATTACATCTTCGGCACAGTCGATGATTCTCTTTTTTTTCTGGTTTTATCTAAACTTTAATTACCTTTCCAACAACAATATTGGTGTATCTTCCTTTTTTTTCAATTCATTTTTAGATGCTTTTCTGCACCTGTTTTATTCAAATGATTCTTTATAATCTTCACTAACATATTCCTACAAGGTTTGTGAGTGACTGATACTAATCCATGCTAATAATTGCCATTACCACCAACTCGTAATACGTACATATACATATCAATTGTTGCTGTGAAGGGTATAAAAATGTCACATCACTCAATCATCATTAATATCAACGAAGCATGACACTTGGTTTCGCTTCATAAACTATTGATGAAAAGGGAGCTTATACTCGTTGTTAATATGGTAGTTAGATATCCTTATGTGTTTTTATTTACTCAAGCAAAGATAACTAAGTACAGCAGAATACAACACAACACAATTCAACACAATATCATTCATTACTGGGGAATTCATACAAAAAACAAAAAAGAAAAAAAAAAAAAAAAACAAGAAGAAAAACAAATAGTTGTTCATTCTCATATTAATGAATATAAATTTTTGAAAATGGTTAAATTATATTAACCATAAAACTTACAAAAAGGATACAAATTGGAAGAACTTTTAAGGTTTTTTTATATTCAAAAATAATTCATCTTAAATTATAAAATAATATGCAAGAGTTAAAATATAAAACTAAAGGCGTTCAACAATGAAGATAATATTATTACTACAATGAGATGATTTCATTTTATTCTATTTACTCGTAAGTAGATGATATTTTCGATTTCGCTTTAATGACATAAAATTTTATTAAAACGAAAAACAAAAACATAAAATTATAAAACTTTGTTTGTTGTTGTCTGTCACAGTACTAAATATATAAGAGAATTTATATGGAGCATATTATTTTAGTAGTTCTATATGAACTTTATGTAGCAAACTCAATGAACCATATTAATATCGAATTAGGACACTGACTTTATTCCACCATCATCACCATCATCATCATCATCATTGTCATTATTATCATCAATAACATTATCAACGTCATCATCATCATCATGATGAAGAACAACATACATACAAAAATATCATCGAACGTTGATAGCGAAAACCCTTTTTGTTGTTCCCTTGTTATTTGTTTCCTTCCCCTATGAACTTAGCCTTTTCAAAGGGTTTTCATGTATTTTTAGCATCAACAGCAGCAGCAGCAGCAGCAGCAGCAACAGCAAGTGAAACAGCGGAAAAAAGCATCACCATCATAGTGAGCTTTTATTCTTATTATACACGAGTATCTCCAACAAATTCGAATTAGACACGCCTGATATTTTTCCCTCATATTTTCTGTTTGCTTTGCCTTTTTAGTTTTAAAGACTTCATTAAAGCACAGGAAAGGATGTCAAAAAAATATTGCTTACTATACATACTCGTATGTACATTGTATATAGGTAGATATACATAGATTGATTGTATGTACATATATAGAAAAATCATGGCTCATCGTCACTCACTCATCACTCAATATGAACAACATCAGTAATAAGTATGTTATATAAAGAAGTAACTATATATTATGTACATAAAATATTCTGAATGCGTGTGTGTGTGTGTGTGTATTGAGTCGATTTAATTGAATAATGAATATTTTGTGAAGCAAGCAAAATAATATGCAGAATTAACATTTATTTTTTTATATACAATACATACACGTGCATGTATTGTATATAAAAAAACTATTTTATGTGTTCAGCGTTTCAGATGGCTTATGTAATTCTGCAGCACATTTTACTTTCCTACCTAGGCAGTAGTTGTTTGTACACTGATTTTTCGTGTTTCATTCTTAATTATTATTATGTTAAAGTTTTACTTGTCTATTAAAGATTAAGGTCTTAGGCTGAGTAACCACTAGAGGGAACTTCAATTTTTTTGACTAATAAGGCAAGAAAACATATTATGTTCCAATACTCACCAAACAGTACAAAACTTCCCGTTTCGTTGTTTCTTTTCGTGAGTATTGGAATAGAAGAAAATTTAATTTTACAGCGGATGCAATTTGACACTTTGCAAACGCATAAGAATGCAATGTCCTCCAAGTGTAAGATCAGACTATTATAACCATAAAAACTAAGAAGTCACTTCATTTTTGTGTTGTGTTGGCAATTTTGGAAGAAACAATTTCGTAATAATCATTTGAACTTGCCAAAAGCTATGCCAAATGAATGGGAAAAATGTCTTTGCATTCAATATTTTCCATTTGTTTTTGCGGCAGATAAAGGCTTCCGCTGCAACAGATGGCGCTCTCAGGCGGAAGCGTTGTTCTCAAGCGATGTCAGATGGCAGCCCCATCACTTGAGATCGCTAGCTGTAAGCCAATCACCTACTCTAGCAAAATATATGCGAAGCTGTTGTAGGAAAAATCAGCCTAGACGACATTGGGCCGACAACCCACTCATCGAAAATAACTGTCATGAGAGATGAAAAGAAGCATCGGAAGGAACTTGTAAAATGTTGACGACCATACGATTGGAAAAACCGGAAAAGGGCGGCAAAAAGATCGACTAACATGGCGGCATATTGTTCATCAGGCCAAAGCTCACAATAAGCTGTAGCACCAAATGATGATGATGAAAGGCTTAACGACTTCTTATGAATGCAATGAGTCCTTTCACATGAAAAATATTTAACAAACGAAACAAGAATCTAATTTTAGATTATCAAGAGCTCAACGAGTAAGTAGATGAATGTGTATTTGGTATGCTTTACTAGTGCAATGCACGAGCGAGTTGTCTAGTCTCATCTCCCTGTTTTGATCTACGCAGTGTGGATTGCGCTCTAAGAAACAATGCAATTATCGACAACGACACTGGTTTCCAATAAACCTATTCGATGCGATGTGTGTTCACTATGCCATGCCATGACATGTGTTTGTCGACAACCAGTCCTAAAACATTGCTCTGAGCAGGAAAATTCATATCATTCATTGGATTGCAAGTAAAAATTCGATAAAGAAAACGTTGGTTATGTCTGTGAGTTGAGCGGTGACAAGAAAGC
Source organism: Amiota albilabris (assembly GCA_037040105.1). Classification (NCBI taxonomy): domain Eukaryota; kingdom Metazoa; phylum Arthropoda; class Insecta; order Diptera; family Drosophilidae; genus Amiota; species Amiota albilabris. The sequence goes on along the minus strand of JBANCV010000103.1, from coordinate 72,483 downwards.
CAATCAGTGAAGATTTATTATTGTATTGACATATCAACGAAGTACTCAAAATTATTAGAAAAATTATTGCCATTTAAAACTGAACATCAAATCATTGCAATCAAAGAGAATCCTTGCATGCAAACTTTGATTTACCTTATAAACTTTATATCACCTTTTTATGGCGCTCAGTGTATATAAATTTTAAGCAATTTGCATGTGAGAATTCATTCAATGATGATGAAATCAGAATCATATTACAAATTTAGCTTGCTTTTGACTAGGAAGAATCCCACGAAAATAACAAACAAAACGTTCAAAATAAAGACTGCTAACAGAACAAATATTTCATAATTCATTTTCAGTCCAATTGATTTATTGTACTTAGAGATTAAGAAAAGTAACTAGATTAGATCAAATATCATTTTGATTCATTTGTTTTTTTGGTTGGCTAGAGTTTGTTCGCTCATATGGTGTGATGTCTGATAGCATTGTATTACTATTTCAATAGTAATATAATTTTAAGTCTCATCTTTGTTTATTATTATTGGAACATCTCAACAAATGATAGAGTCTTTCAGCGAACCAAGGAGGAACATTTACTAGCCTTACCCAGATATTTCAATTTATAATATTCATATTCAATTTATTGATCTTTGACTTTGCTATTTTTGAAGTTTTTTATAAAGTGTTTAATATCAAATCATGTGTATTGAGTACCCATGTACTTTAACAACTTTATACTTTATATAACTCATAGTTCTGATAGTTTCAACTGGAATTGATGTGGCAAAAATTGAGGAAGCGTGGAGACTATTCACCTCTTCAAAGCGACCACAAACAAAAAACTTTTCTTACTCGATCTTCATCTCAAGTCTTCATCTTCATCTTCATCTTCACCTTATTCAGTAGTATACAAAGAAATATATGAAACTATTATAATTTATTGTACAATCACCAACCATACTTGATGAAAGATACGATGATAGAAATTAGAGCTAAATTTTTTTTAGACATTTCAAGATTTATGTTCCTCATTTCATGGTTTCAATTATTGCCGGCCAGAAAAAACTTTTCTCTTGTAAACAATTTATAAATACACATACACACATATAATTATATTTCTTGCGTCATTTATTTTTCTTTTTATTTAAAAAAAAAGTGAAACATTTGAGTAAAATAAACATGATTCATTTCTTTTAAACTCATTAAGTTGAGTTCTTAATAGTATAACATTTCTATGGCTTTTAGGCAAGTCTTGTGAGATATGAGCTAAGATGCAAAACAATAGTTTTGATTGGTTTGATTGTCAAAAAGCAGATAAGAAAAACTGTTGAAACTTAAATTAAGATCAAATTAGAATTTACAGTGGTATATTTTTCGTATCGTAAATAAGAAAGAAAAGATGAAATCGAATTCAAGTGAGAGCAAAAATGAAGAAGAAAGCTAAATTATTGCAAATAAAAATATTTCTTTTTTCATGATGGATCTGTTTGATGGCTGATGAAAATATCAGTCACATCATCAGATAATTTAACTGTCCTTCAGTCTCAGTCATCAGTCAGTAAATCATTGGAGTGAATTTCTTTTTTCATTTACTTGGATTTGATTCTGGATAGTTTTCTATATGGATGAAGGCTTGTATACTTATCTCAAGAATAATAGCAGGATGTTTTGAATCATAAGCTTCTGCTGTATAAGACAATCCAGCTGTAATTTATATGCAAATGTATGGAATGGCTTCAACTGTGGGACTCCGAAATACACTCTAAAATTGACTAGCATACTCAGATCCTAATGAGGTAACACTTTTCAACTTTATACTCGCTTCTATACTTAACTCATAAAAAGTGCTTAAAAATTTTAATAATAACTAGAGAAAGGCTCTTTTCCATGTGTTTTTATTACCAATTCTATTGTGTTATACTATTATACAACAGCTGTTCTGGTGCACGTTCCTACTCTCTAGCTCCAAAAAAAACACGTGTTACATATTTATTTATCACTGAAGATCAGAAACAGAAAGAAAAAAACGAAAAGCGCAATACTATTGTGCGTATTTTATTATTAAAATCGGCTTAGAATAGCTTGCGCTATATAAAAAAAATATTTAAAAATTGGTAAAGCGCCACCTACTGGATTCAACTGCAGGTAAGATCCACCTAGGTGACCACAAAAGTGCAAGAAATAAAATTTCATCAAAATCGGTCCGCTTGTTTAGGGGGAAAATTGTCACAAATAACCGTACACTCGAATTTTATATATATTCATAACATAAATTCATTTTTTTCTCATTTCAGATAATCTTCAGATGAACATAAATTCTTTGATTGATCATTTCAACATCACAGATATATAAAGTAAGTAAAAAAGAAACTAAACATATTATAACAATTTTATATTAGCCTTATTTTCCCTTCCGAAACACCATCGCTGTGATTAATAACAATTAATAATACAATACATAATAACAACAATATCATATCATATCGACTTATTTAATATTATTGTAAATTGAATCGAAGAAATCATAAGTATCTGTAGATATGTACCATACTAAGCAAAGGCGGTAATTTATATTTTGGATTAGCAAATCTGAGCTGTTTTACTAATCCCTTTGTTGTCGCTAATAATTTTATTTACATGATATATTTGCTTTGACCTCGGCTTTTACCTACTTCTATGAGCAATTGACATATTTGCTCTCTGGCCACTGCATTAATAGAATTCACTAATACAGATATGACACCACATGGTAAACATCTTAATATGCTATAATAATTCAATGGTGCCACGATACCACTTACGAATTGCTTAGTCCTGTCTTCATTGCCATAGTTGCACTCCATAGTTCCATATGGGTTTTATTTAGTATTGTTTTGAGAATAATTATCTATTGTCAGTTAATATTAAAACAATCTCATCTTCAGTTTCTTCAGACTTGAAATTCTTTTCCATTTATTATGGTGCTCATTGTTACCTGTTTGTTTTTGGTCCATTACATTATTTCAGTGAACTTTCAATATAAGTGTTCAGTTAATGACATAATTGTTTCAAGAGCACCAATAAGAAGGGCACTGCAGACTGCAACAGGACTACTGCTTTTTCTTCAAATCAATCAGAAGTTTTGAGCTGATCTGATTTGTATAGCTGTAATTTGATTGAGGTGTATAAAAAAGTATGTATAGCACACAACTGTAGCAGATTTGTGATACTCTAGATTGGTTAGTTTCCTCAGATTGTAGTGATACATAATTGCAATCTGTTAAGTAAGTTCAATTGTTAAGTGCTTAAATTACTTAAAAATCCAAACTGATACCTTGAAATGAAATATCTACACAAGTATATTTTATAAATACATTGGATTACTAACAGTAACAGTGTCCAATTTGTCTATATAATGCTGATAATGATGATGATGATGATGATGATGGTGATGAGTGTTATAGGCAGAATCCAATATACAAAATAAATGTAATGATTTTCAAGGGAAGTTTATTTAAAATACTCGTATTTAATGTGAGTGTAAAGTCAAAACCAGGTTTTTCATTCCTTTTGAGATATTATTTGTATTATTTGTTGCTCACTTCTTTTTGCTTGTAGTGGATGAAATTTCTTTGAATTGACATATTGATATATCAATATTAATACCGTCGGAGGATACTTCAACAGAATTCAATATGCACATACATGTATTGTGGTGTATGAAGAGAAATATGACAATCGGAGAATGCTTTTGTTTGTCACACAATTGAGCCATGGGTGTGGTACGTAACATTTTTGTATTTATTGAACTTTTCTTTTCTCTGATACTTTATTTATATTTACAGTAATAAGTAAAAATAAATTAATTTCGTTTTTCCAAGAAAAATCTCGGAATACATTAAAAATGGTGATATAAACTCTGCTCATATACATAATTAAGTCCTCTTTTTATTTTTCATAAGATTACCTTTAAAATGAAATGAAAAACCTTTTTGTTTTATAACCATGGAGCATCCCTTTGACTTGCTGCCTACGAGGCGTGCCATATCTTTTGAATAACTTGCGACAAAATTGCTTTATTCGCTTGTTGCATGAAATGTTGTTCCGAACCATAAGTTCTTTATTGGATTTAAGTCAGGTCTTTACTGTGGCCATTGACAAACCTTGATGGCATTTTCATATTTGCTAGTGGCACTGATGTTTGCTTTTCTGCACTTGCAGTCTGCTTAATGAAATCCATTGGTTTCGTGTAGTTCGCATTATTAATAGTCTGTTATTGCTTTTCGAACACGATCCAGTGCTTCTACTTAAACGTATTGTTCAAACAATTCAAATACGTGCATTAAATTTGAGTTTTTTACGAAATCTGACCAAGCCTGAGCTGGTTTGGTCATTCCAATGAATAGATTGGAATTAAAGTCTGTGTTCGTGTATTTGAATTTATTGTTTTGAGTTTATTTTTGAGAACATTTTTGTGCATAGTTTGAGGAATCCATATCCAAATGGTGCCAACGGAATCTTATTACCAAGCCTCCGCTGTTCATCCGTCCGTCCCTCTGTCTGTATGCCGCCTGTATTTCATGAACTGCAATAGATAGATAACTGAAATTTTCACATAGTGTGTATTTCTATTGCCGCTATAAAAATAAATACTAAAAATAAAAAAGAGATAATAATTAAACGGGTTCCCCATACAAGAAATGTTTATTTTTATGTTATATGTTATCCAGATAGGTATGCAATACTTTATTATTATACAACCAATCATATTTCATTATTGCATTACTTACATCATGTGTGCCGTTAACATAATGTGAGGCCTTAGAAACATATTTTACAATGGTACGGAACCATCCGTGCGCGTATCCTGCACTTGGCAGATTTTATTTTTGTTTCCACAACATTAACCATTCTGCAAGTAATTTTACCAGTATATTATAAAGTATAGAATCTCAATCGAAAGTGCAAACTTCTAGGGCGCTGAAAACAGACAAACATTCGTTTATAAAAGTGGGTTTTTTCCACAGCATGCATCACCCTATTTGATGATAATGCATTTTATTTTTTTTTTGGAAAAACACATTTGATGTGCTTACTGTAGATACAGCTGCCAACACAGAAGTACCATACTTGTGACGTAATTGGGTGACCACATCTATAGCATACATACATACATAAGTACTTAGTATATTGTATTTTCTGTGAACTAATTTGCCATTTGTTCAAGGCCTTTACTTAATATTCTATCGTCAACTTTCCTTTGAAGCAACAAATTCATTTAAATGCAAACACTTTTACACATCATATACTATAAATGTACATTCCCCAAATTTTCCTATCACCTTCATAAACTCTGTTGGTTTTGGTTTTTGATTTCAACCACTCAACACTTTTTATTATACATTAACATTGGTCAGCAATTTTTCGTTCTTACCGTTTCCGATTCTTAATTCCCAAGCCGATTTTATTTTACACAAACTTTTAGGATTGAAAACAACTACTATCTCGTACTGATGATATACTTTGCTTGCAGCAGCATTAAAAAACGTGTGAAATGTTTTAATATGAAGTGATGAAGCTATTAAAATTGCATTTACTGAATGAATGTGTAAATGAAATAAATAAATGAATGAATTAATGAATAAGTTTACAAAAGCAGAAGCAAGAAAAAGGAAATTAAAGGGAAGGGCAGAAAACTCAGAGTTTATAGTCTTTATTATTATTATTTTTATGATGATGACAAACATAAAAAATAATTAAAGAATAAATGTGTTTTTTTTTTTTTTTTTTTATATATATATTGTATTTTAACAGTTTTTCATTCTTTTCAGTGTTTTTTATTAAAATTTCATAAAGAAAGAAAGAAAAGCAATAAAAAAGATATTTTTCTGTTTATTTAAATATTGTACTATGACGACACAATAAATCAAACACACTGATATGCAACTTCATCATCATCATCATCATCATCATTATTATTAATATTTATTATATCCTTACTTATAATTATAATATACATTTAATGTAATTAAACTCGAAATTTCCAACACAAAATTGACAAAGCACTTTATGACAATGATGAATTTTTCTTATCATCATCATCATCATCATCGATAACTTGCTTTTTTATTACTCTAACTAACTAAACCAACCCCTGACTGACAGTAGACACCATCAGATACAAAACAATACTATTAAACCATTCAATTTTATTAAAGAGAAATTTATTTTTACAGAAAAACTATCTGTTTCTTCAACAAAATTTAATTTCATTACAAAATTTTATTGAATAACTGATGAAATAATGATTGCTTTTATATTGTATTCATATTAAAATATTATTATTTCCAACCTAAAAATTTCCAAAATTAAGAATAAAATGCAATTTCCATAGAAAATTATTATGCTTGGAAAGAAAGACACAATTTTTAGGAAGAAATTTTTTACTTAAACAAGCGGAATTGGAGAACATTTTTATTTGTATATTTAACTTGAATATATGACATTCACTACATTTGTCAGCCATCCATTATCCCATGATGAACGAATATAATGTTGACTTCAAATATGAAACTTTTTCTATTAATCAATCAATTCAAGTTCAATATCCAATAGTTTATTCTACCTAATTCTGTTGGAATGTGATTTGAACTTTATATATGTCGAGTAAAATAAAAGCTGAGTTCTGCGTTTGAATAATAATAATTTATACGACACAAGTTGATTCAATGATAATAAATTGATATCGATTATGGGATTCTCTGCCCCTGAGATGCTTTAAATTTCTTTCAGAGTCATTCTTAAACAAATTCATTTTCATCTCATTGCTTTAAATAATATTACTTCAGTTTTTCACACCTTTCGATCCTGTCCAATGACTGTGATCCTTAATGAATTTTAGTCTTATATGCACATATTTTTTCCTCAAAAATTGAAATAACGCTTCTAGCGATGCATTCTGTAAGATTGTTATGCATGTTAATATCGACGAACCATAGGATCATTTATAATAATTCCCATATCTGCTGAAATAATTTTTCGACGAATTAAAGGAATCCAATTTCAAGTAATTTCTTTTTAAAAACATTTCGAACAAACTATATAGACCAATATAGAACAATGTAGCTGCAGAACCAATCTGATCGAATATAGATCAAGAAAAATGATTCGACCTTACTCCATCGTAATATATATGAAGAGCACATAGACTTACTTCACAAAGTTTTTCCATTGTTCTCAAAAAAAAAATAGGCACAAAATCTCTTAAGGTCGAGTCATCTCTTCGCAGGGGCCTAAATCTGGAGATTATACTAAATGAGCGGCTAGCACGTAGGCAAATTTAATTATTTGCCATGGTGACTGCTGCCCGTGCATTGTCATGATGGAAGATCACTTTTTTCTTCGCCAAATGCTGAGGTTTCTGGTTGCCATTACATTTGTTGTCCGATGGATTACAATATGATATAAGATCTAAGTGTGGCAACTAGATGTTTTGATTTTCTATTCATTAGAGAAATAAAACACCAATCTTAAAAGGCTGTCTTAGCCATAAGAGGGTAAGGGATGGGACTTAGAAAACATATAGACTAATTGCTTTATAAATATGCCAATAATTCACGTCATAACTCATAATTTTTGTAGAAGCCTTCAGCATAAGAAGCAAGAACTCTTAGTCAAACATTTGTTCTTTATACAGCATATGATTCTCCGTTATATAAAAAATCTCTAAGTGAAGTTCATTAAAAATCCATACTTCTGTACAAAAATAACATAATAGCTTCACAAGCTGTCAAGTCTCACTTATAGACACTAAACCCTAACTGATGAATACCATCATATTCATTCATTAAGATGAAATCCCATTCATACGAGTATGTTCCTGTCTCACTTTTCAATATCTTGAGTTGACATACAAAATTTGGCAATGTCCTTAAAATGATATAAGCAAAAAAACAAAAACCCAAGAAAAACTGCCATTTGACAGAAAGAAGTTATGCAGGAAGGAATAAAAAGAAAATTAGAAGAAATGATAAAAATAAAAAAAATAAAAAAATAGAAAAGAAATAAAATAACAGAGGAAAAAAGAAAGAAAAAATATGGAAAAAGTTTACAAAGCATTAAAAATTAAAAAGTAACCAAAAGTAAAAAATATGAACAGCGAGAATGTGAGAAGAAAAGTAGACAAAGTTGTTGAAAAAATATTACCAAAAAGAAAATGGAAAAAAAAAATTAAGGAAAATAAAAGAAAAAAACGAAAAGAAAAGGAAAATATAGAGAAATGTGTTTATACATTGACATAGGCACGATAAGTCATTGGGGTGGGCAGTAGACAATTTTGGCAAGGCGACCTAGAGGCTGACAGACCAACAAACAGACATACACACAGACGAGATGACAGACAGACAGAGAGACGACTTTGGTGTAATTAAGTGCTGGCGCTGGTGTTGAATCTGTCGTTGCTTTGCTCCTAGTCGTGGTCCTTTCTTAAGGCACCACCTCTACCCATTGAAGCGTCAACAAACCGAGAAAGTGAGTTTGGGCGGAGGCAGTCAATGGATGAATGGATGAATGGGTGAATGTGTGAGTAAGTAAGCTTCGGGCAATGATGTGTTGCTTTCTACCTTAGTTCTTCATTCATTCGCATTCAGTCGTTGATTCGTTTATTTTTGTATAGTATTTTTGTATTATTTATTTATTTATTTTTTATTTATTTTTTTTTTTGTTTTCTTTTCAAATCGTAGCTTAGCATACTTTTGGGCGCGTGGCAGCCTCAAGTTGGCTGGGGCAATGGGCATCATTACATGCCCTGTCCATGGTTAGGAGTTGGTTGACCGTTAGCAGTGGAGCGAATGTAGGTAAAATACCAATAAATTGTTGAAAATTGCCGCTGGCTGACTTTTTCCCCATAATTGATTACAGTTCATTTCATTTTTAGCTCACTTCGGTTTCGCTTTTTTAATTTTATTTTTATTTATTTTAATATTTTGCCCTTTCTTCTTTGTTTCTCTGTTGTTTATTTCATAATTTTCATTTTCATTCTCATTTTCATTTGTGTTAACATCTCAGCTACTTATTTATAATTTTTTGATATACTACAATATGATAATTCAAAGTTTATCATATACGTCGTAAGTATAAGCATTTTTATTGTATCATACAACTGAGATGTATGATATCAAATATCAAATACTTAAAAAACCCCAAAATGAAGCTCTTAGATGCTTTGCTGTTGGTATTTGTAAGGTTTGTGGCATTTAAATTTAATCTAAAATAAAGAGTTATTTATTCAGAGCTGTTGTCCTCTTTAAAACATATGTGGAAACACTTTTTTTTTTTGCTCTACTAGAGAGATTTGATTATATCACTTTTTGAATATGATATCGCGCAATTTATCATCCTCGAGCTCGATTGGTGTATTGTGATTATTTTTGTTGGCATTTTCCATTGCATTTGTCAATCTTTCGGATGATATGGGCAATATTTCCAGGCCTATGATGGCCTTAAGTTTATCCTAAGGGTCATTGACTTATTGATATAAGCCTTTAAAGCTCCAGAGGAAGCCAGACAAAATCTTTATTTTTTGATGACAAGAAACCGGGAAGCAATTGCTTCAAAAAATCCATTTAGGCACAAGCTGTACTCCATAACATTTTCATGAATAATAATCATCAAAAAATCCGTTTTCATAACCCCATAATACTCCTGATTTATGGTTATTGTGTTTCCAATATAGTTTTCAAAAAACAACACTTCGATGATCATATCCCTACAAACTCCGTTTTTATTTGGACGCCTGGGATTAGCGACAGTACGGGAAGACCATAATCTTTAGTGTTCACGATTTATTGTGTAATGTGTTCTTTGAGGGCCCACTTTTTCCTTTTTTTTTTTTTTTCTCGACGTTATTTTAAATGTACAGCTTTCAGCTTTCAGTCCGTTCGATTGGTGTGTAATGCTCTATTGCAGAAATCATCTGAGAATGAAGCTTCAAACAATTGATTTCCCATTTATGAAGTGGCCACTCTGTCCGGGAATTTTACCTTGCTGAAACTGAAATTGTTAATAGAACTGGGATGCTAAGCTAAAGATAAACCATAGACAGTTGTTGAAGGTTAATGCGCTCAGTATATGTCCTGGAATCGTGTGTTCTTTTTTTTCGTTCAAGTCTAGTCCTGCACTTGTCTAACACTTTCCCCTATCCTTCTTAACTCTTCCCCGTACATGAACGAAGCTATTGCTCATAAACATAATAACTAAATTATAAATCTTAGTTCTAATAAAAAAATAAATAAATAATAAACAAAGTACTTTTGGTCAATAATTTTACTCTCAAACATACAACAAATATGTACTTGTAATACTTATTTGCTTGTTGCCGGAAGATGCTTGTAACCCGATATACAAGTATATCATAGTAAATATTATGTATTTTAGTATTGATAATCTAAAGTAGAAGAATTTTGTTTAAGTTAAAGATTTCAAATGTACGATTAGATTACTCGGTATACTATGTGGAGATTTTCTTTTCAATTTCACTGTGGAACTCATGGTAAATGGCATAATGCTAGAATCAGTGTTGCGGACTCTGAAAAAAAGACTCTGTCTGCCAAAAAGCTCTTAAAAATCAGAAATTGCTTTCCTGGGAGAATTTTGCTTAACTTTCGTAAAGCAATTTATACAATTTCTCGGCAGGTACAATTTTATCTTTCACCGCATCCACTAATTGTAAAGCAAAGTAGTTGAATTTGGATTTGACAATGTAATTTTTACTCAATGAAACAATTTCCATTTTTTTTTTTTTTTTTTTTTTCTTGGGGGCCCCCAGCTGTTGCGGCCTTGCTTCTACTTCTACTTCTACTCATTATCTTATATTTGTTTATTTTTATACTCTTCACTGGAGTGAATAGTATTATAAGTTTGTCATTTTGGCAGCTCGATGAGACGAGTTGATTTAACCATGTGCGTCTGTCTGTCCGTCTGTCTGTCTGTCTGTCTGTCCGTATGTCTGTCCGTCTGTACGCGAACTAGTCCCAACAAATTTTGTAGCTAGATAGCTGACCACAAGGTCAAATTAATGTTCTAATAAGAAAAAGTTTTTTATTTATGGTTCGATGAAACTAAAATTTGGATATTATGAGTTTCTGGTTCATAAATCAACCTAGGATTACCAGAATGGCTACATCCCATATAAACCCATATTAAATGACAAACTTATATAGAGTAATTCTGGAATAAAGTGCCACTCAAACTGTGTTCTTTGTTGGTACCCAAACAGTAACAGAGAGGAAAACCATTTTCTAGCGTATTATAACATCTTCGGCATAGTCGATGATCCCCTTTTTTCTGTTTTTTCTTTTTGCAATTTTTGTTTCATTTTCATTTAATTTGAAGAGAAAAACTTTTCAATTATTAATTTTGTATTATTTATTTATTTATTTTTTTTTTTTTTATATGTGGATTTCTTTCTTTTACTTTTCTTTATTTATATTTTTATTGTCGATTTTATTTGTATTTGGATTGTATTTATTTTTTATTCAATTAATTTTCATTTAACCATTTTTTGGGTTTTGGCTCGTTTAAAAATCAACAAGAGCCAAATGATTTATGCGTTTACTTGTTTTCTTTGGCATTGTATTTACACAAGTTATTGGTTTTATACAACATATTCCAAAAAAAAATAAAAGCAAAACAAAATAGAAGGGAAAAAATATAAGTATAAATAAGAAAAAATAAATAAAATTTTTCTTTCATTCGATTTAATTACCGTCGCGACGTACATTGCATGCAAATATAAAATATTGTATATACAATACATGTATACATGTTATATAATTTTTTGTTATTCATGTTGAGTTATTGATTTAATTAAAAATGATTTTTTAATTCATTTTACAAAATGTTCAATTTCAATTTGTGATTACATTAAAATTGCATAGAAAAGAAATATGATGCTGTTGTGGATGAAGATAATGTTGTTTTAGCTCCATTCCCTCAAGGCTCTTTGTTCAAAAACCTTTGAACTTAAGAATGAAATTAATTTGCAAAAAAGGTAAAACAAATACAAATTACACATTCTAAATGCAATTGTGAATGATTGTGCATTGGTTAGATGTGATTGATTTGATTTACTTTACTGGTACCAAAGCAGATTAGATCAAAACTTGTTTAGATTATGCTACCAAAACCAAATCAAATCAAATCAAACCAACAATTGAAATCTAATCAGTAATTTCATATATTTGCCAGTGTCCAGTTCCAGTGTTTGTAGTTTGGGTTATACTCTTCCATTTTTCTTCCTCAATAAAAACTTCTAATATATTTAGAGATTAAACAAACACATTAGTCGGTACTTTGCTCCTCATCTCCACAAAGCTTTGATCTAATAAAGAAATTCGTTCAAATTTAGGTAAGTTCTTATTAGAATACACCATTTATTTTTCACCATCATTTTCTTTTGCATCATTATTATGATTGACTAGGATTTTCCACAATAATTCTGAAAATATCTTCATTGGACTGGTTGCATCAATGTGTGCTACTGCTTTAAATGAAGACTGTAGAGCAGCCAAATCTGATAATGAAAGAAAGTCCTTTATCTCTTGAAAAGCTTGGTCACAATTCTTTCTGGTGTAACATAGATTTTTCATATTATACTTAAATCTCATATGTTTGTTCCGCACTTACTGTCTCCAAACGATTTTGATGCTGGAAACCATATAAAATTGTTGCTGGTACCCCAACACAGTAAGCCTGGAGATATATTCAACAATTTTTTACGGTTTCCAAAATGAGGGAGAATTTCATTATAAAGAATACCGATTGTAGTACGAATAAGTTATAAACTACAAGTATTTTTCTTTTTTTAAAGTGAGCAATTGATAATTTTTACCAAAAGAAAATTGAACTTGTCCATAAATATTCAAATAGAGAGACTCTTGTTTAATTTTGCTATTTGATTGCTTCATTAAATAAAAACAAAATTTATTTCACTTTTTACGTATTCATCAATTAATAATTTTTTTATTTTTACTTAGAAAAAGCTTCTCGGCAACTTATATATGGTATAAGCCAAAGGATAATAAGCTAAGCTTAAGAGAAATATATAAATCTCTCACTCCTTTTAAAAAAGAGAATATCTCTGAAGAAATAAATTTGTTAAACTAAATGTTTTATCATATATCACCACCATCACAGTGCAAACTTAAACTTTCGGTGATGGCATAGTACAATAGTCGATGCTAGAATTCGGTTTGAGTTTGGGTTAAGTGTATTATATAATCACCATTTAGTTGGCCATTAAATGATGCTGAACAAAGTAATTAACTATTTTGCATCTACACTCATTCATTCACTTACTCAGTCAACTCAGCTCAACTCAATAGGATCAGATTTCCATAGCTAAGCATTTACTTAGCTCCTTATAAAGAAAAGAAGAGGCTAATAGACAATGAATGGACGGACCAAAGAACCTTCGAAGTAAATTGCAAAGACAAGATTCTAGACAAAATTTATACTCACAGATGTATATAGTATGTAGAATATAGATATTTTGTTATATACAAAAAACAACATAGAATAAAATGGGGAAAATGGAAGAAGAAGAAAACATGGAAATAGAAGAAAAATTAATTTTCAAACTATACCATAAATACACAGAGATACTAACATACTATATATGTACAATATACATGGCACATAATTTGTCTGTAGTTGTAATAGTATTTGAACGAATCAACTTTAGTTTACTTGATTACATGTTATGTTAGTTACAGGATTTCTTAGTTACAGGATTGCTCGGTTTCTTAGAGTAGAGTTTCTATGTTCTTGATGCTAATTGAATTCAAACTGGACACGATTAAACGGCATTTAATCAACTTTCATGTGAATGGCAAAGAGGTCTCACACTCTATGGTATATACATATATCTTTCTTAATAAGAGAATGAATGACTGAATGAATGAATCAACTGAACTGAAAATGAAAATGAAAATGAAAGACAGACTAACTGAATAAAAGAATCAAGGGATGAATGAATGAATGAATGAATGAATGACTGAATGAATGAATGAATGATTGACTTAGTGAGTAATTGAATAAGTGAGTAAATGATTGCCCACTTCACGGCCTGTCTAACTAACTGTCTTGTAACTGCTGCTTGTTGCTTTCTTATATATACTAACTACACTTCTTATGAGAAGAGAAAGAAACCATGAAACCAAAACGAAATCAATTCAATTACGCAAAACAAAAACAAAGAGGAAAGAACAAAAAACCAAGTACTCAAAGAGAAACCATAAGAAAAACGCTAAGAAAAAAAAAAGGAAAAAAATTGGTGGAATAAAAAGTGAATGAAAAGAAAGCATATTAAAACAAAGAAAAAAGAAAGAAAGATGAGGCGGGGCGAGGCGAGGCGAGGCGAGACAAGGAGACATGAGATGAGAGATGAGAGATGAGATGAGATGATACCATGGTTAGCAGCTTAAGTAAATGACGGCGTAGATGGAAGAGTGAAAGTAAGAAGAGGAAAAAGTGAAAGGAGTAAAAGCCGCAAGGCAGCAAAAACACACAACGAATTAATTATGCACATATTTTGCTTCGCATTTATTTAAATGGCAAATTTGTTGTATCCTCGTTTCTTCATTCATACTTTGGTTTCTGCAATTCTTCTTTACTGGTCGCTTAACTTTTGGTCATTATTCTTTCTCATCATCATCAGCATCATCATCATCATCATCATCCTCATTATCATCATTATCATCATCACAATCATCCTTCAGCTTCACAAACATCACGTGGCATATCAAACTTTCTTCATTCTTGCAAAAATTGTTTTCATTTGAATTTTTTCTTTTTTTTTCTCTTTCTTTTAATTTGTAAAGCTGTTGCTTTTAGCCTGTTTATGACACAATTTTTTTTGTATACCCTATACACATATATGCATTGCAAATATGTATAAACACATTGATCTAATGTTTGTAACATAAATCTATCATCAAATATCAATAGCATACGAATTCTTCTAATGTTCATTCATTTTATACTCTCTCTCTCTCTGTTCTCATTTCTTTGTTGTCAGTTATAAGTTATGCGATCGATTAATAGAAAAGTTAGTCAGTTTACTATAGATAGAAAATATATGATCTCTTTGATGGCATCTAACATTTGTAAGTCTGTACTTCATTATAAGTTTCATAAATTAAATGAATAATAAAATACCAGTGCTATTCAGTTATTTTGAGAAACGTCAAAGTCTCCTTGAAGTTAAGGATCAGCATTTGTCTATATATCATCATCATGATTGGCCCTACAATTCTTTTCGAGTCTTTGCCTGCTTCAGCGTGAGTCTCCAACTGGATTTTTCTCGTGCCTTTGCTCTCCAAGACCGAATACCAAGACTCCATCAATTCATCTTAGTTTTGGGCGTCCTCTTGATCTGTTTTCTCGGCATTTGCCAAACAGGATTTTTTTTCCGAGGAAAGGAGTCGTCTGCTCTTAATCTGTTCACTTTTATCTGCATTATTATATTGGCCCCTTTGTGAAGTCTTTCAAGCTCGTGGTTGTATCTCCTTCTCCATATTCCATTTTAGCGTACGCGTCCAAAAACTGTTCGAAGAAGTTCTCTTTCATAGATACTTATTTTATTTTCATCTGCCTTAGACAGTGTCCATGTTTCACTGGCGTACATTAAAACTGATGCAATCAGCGTTTGGTATATAGACACTTTTGTATTTCTGTCGGGCTTATTGTTTATCAGGAATTTATTTAGGCGGAAGTACTGTTCATTTGCAGCAAGAAGTCGTTGATCCATTTCTACATTTTTGTTCTCGCCAAGGTACGTGAAGTCTGCAACTACTTCAAAGTTGTATTTCCCGAAGGTAACATTTTAGCCAAGTCTATGGCTCATTGTGTCAGATGTTGTGGACACCATTAATTTGGTCTTTCTTTCGTTAATTATTAGACCTATTTTTCTCGCATTCTCTTCGATGTTGTTGAACGATCCTGAACCTGAACGATCATTAAAAAAAGCTAGTCTATTTCCTAGGATTGAAAATCTGTATGACATGTAATATCGTGTACAGAGAAGCATTACTACAACATACCAACTGTTACACTTATACAGCAATGTACAATCACTGTAAAGACATGTGTCAATAAAACCAAAATTGAAGTCCAAGCGAATGATGTCGTACCAGTTATTACAAACCACGTTTACGAAGTCACGCGCACAACTAGTATACACTTATGTATGTACTTTTATCAACTCAACTTTATTCAAATCGGAGCAAACACATAATTAAAACTTATTTCTGTACAAAGTAGTACGATTTGTTATATGATACTGAGTAATGATTTAGTTTTAGCATGAGCAAGGTATGGTAAGGTATACAAGGTTTGGTGGAACCGATGATAATTATTATAATTTATTTTTATTTTTATTATAAGGGCCGTGTATTTTTCCTTTATGTTGTCCCTTTTTAAAATTTATTCCATTCATTCCTATGACTTACTTTCCACTTAAATTTCTCAATGTTTTCTCTTATGCATAAAAAGCAGCCACACCTTAATTATTATCTTTTCATTTCTATACCATTTGCATTATTATGGGTGTAAAGTAGAGTAGATATTACCCCTTTGTTCTTGTGTATGAAGTTGAACCGAAATAATAAATAATCAGCCGTCTCAGTTTTTAGGACCACGATGTGAAATTGATAGCTTATAGATATGCAAAGTTCTCTCTTGACTGGGTTTCATTTGAAACCCAAAATTTCTATTAATTTACATATGTTTTACTTTTCCATGGCGTACGATATTACAGTTCTTGGATTGTTAAAAATGATACACACATTCGTAGAAGCATGTCATTTTATCTAATGGAAAAAGTCGCAATGACTTGCAATCAATTGAAATATCTTCCATATATGCATAGTAGTACAAATCTTTTTAAACTGTTGAGTTGAGTTATATAGAAATTTTTGATTGTATGGGAGCTATGCAATCCAGTAATTGTAGGAACTTGGAATTAACATAATTGATGGATGTGGATCAGATACTTATAGTGTCAAAATTTCTAACAAATAAGATTTTCTAAAAGTATTAAGAATTTCAATTTGGATTTTTATAGGAGCTATGCGATTCAATAATCCTAGGATCTTGACAATTAACATGGTCGAAAGATAATTTCGCGTAAAATTTCAGTTCGCTAGCTCAAAAACTGAATTACTTGTTTGCATACATACAGACAGATAGACGGACATAGCTTCATCAACTCGTCTCGTCAAGTTGATCATGAATATATATGTATGAGATCTCCGAAGTGTCCTTCTGTCTATGTCAAACTTCATGGTAAACTTATAATACTTACTATTCTATACTATGTGAAGAGTATACGTAATTACCAGACAAAAAGATATATATAAAAAAAATGTTATAGACGAAAGGTGTATAAACTTCGTTGAACTAAAGTAAATGTTCTCTTCTATTCTGTTCTTTTCTGTTCTGTTCTTTCTTGTTTCGGTTTCTTTTTATTTCGTTTAATTGTGAATCGGGTCAATAATAATAATTAAAATTCACTGATAACTTGTGTTTAACTACAACAAAAGATACAACAACATCAGTAATGACAAAATCATCAAAACCCTAAAAGAAACAAGGAAAATAAAACAAAACAAAAAAAAAAAAAAAAAAAACGGGAATAAAGAATAGTAAGAATTCTAATTAATGTAAATGTATTGAATCGAAAGGAAATGGAATTGAACTGAATTGAATTGAATGGAAATGACGAAATGAAATGAATCGAGTTGAAACAAATTGAACGCTTAATGAAGCGTTGAAATGCATAATTAATACATGCCATGAACATATACTTTTTTTTTCCTTAATTTCATTTATTTGCTTACTCGGAAATTTACTGATACACACACACACACACCCACACACACACACACACACACAGTTAGTCACATAGAAATTCACTCTTTCATTCATTTACTCTTTAATTCACTCATCCACTCACTGACTCATTTACATGCAGCTTATATTCTTTTTGCTATTTTACTTAGTCCTCACTCATATGATGATGATACTCATTTAGATACACTAATTCACACACAAACATTGAATGCTAATAAGATTTTGTAAAGCGGCTTGTAAAGCGGTTTCATGTGGTGATTTTGGCATTAATAGAATTAAAACGCCTCATGGCAAGGGAACTCAAAAAAAATAAAATCAATGCAACAGCTACAATAACATTACTACTCGTACTTCATATGATAGTCCCGCCAGTATGTAAATGGACCAATCTATACATATGAATTCACATCAAATATTAAAGAAGAAATTGAAATTATATTGTATTGTACTATCAGTCCAAGCGCGCGTTGATGTGTCCTTGCTCTAGTCAAAATAAACACATTTAGAGATATTATCAAAGATATTTGATTTGAGACAAAGAAAAAGATTTTAAAATATGTTTGAGGTGGATTTTCTACAAATGTTCTTTTACAGGCACACTTTCCAGACTGTGCTAGAGTTTCAAGTCGGTCCAGCAGATTCTGTCTGAGTCTATGGGAACGTACGAATATAAATAGAGCCACTTATAGATTTTTTAATAATTTTAATTGTCAAATCAATGAAAAATCCAAAAAAAAAAATCAAGTAACCTTTTCAAAAATATTCAAATAGTCTACAGAATTTTCTCATTTCTCATATCTCATTTCGTTTTTCCTATAACAACAACACAAAAAATAAAAAAAAAAATTTTCTCGTAATTTTTTTCTTACAATTTGGTATAATTTTATTTAAAACAAATTTTCGCGTTTTTTAAATTGCCTTGTACAAAAATTAACAGTGGATTCAAGATGACTTTGCAGGAGCACCGCCACTTAATAACAACACTTGCGCTCTGTATCATCATGCATATAATGAAATGGCGATTGCTGGTATGGGACCAGAAACCGGATTTGTCATCCGTGTTGTTCGTTTTCGCGTTAATAGTTACTCTACATGGATTACGTAACAGAAGCGACTATTATCCGGAGCGTAGTATCCAACATATGATTATAGAAAGTGTCATTCTTATTTTTGTGTGTGACATTTTGACGTACGTGGGATGGGAGCTTATTGGCGACATATTATGGGAACTCTTGTTCAATATTTTGCATACGACCGTAGGTTCATGGTTGCGAGCACTTTCACCCGGTCTTTTTCTATTCACTATACGTGATCTAATATACATATTAAAGATCGCTGTCGCAATGGGTGCTGCTTATGCGGCTTTTAGCAAATCAGAATTATCTTTGGTGATTAGTGAGCAAAATATATATCCTCGCAAAATCCGAAGCCGTGCGACCATTAAACGGGCCAGCGCCAAAGCTACACCAGCACCAAAGTCATCAAGAAAAGGGCGCAAGGATAGCGTATCCTCACGGGGAAAAAAAAATTCGTAAAACCCATGTTTTTATTTTCATCTGATTCGTGGAAAGGCGTTTAGGAAGTCAAGGGAGGAGCGCTTAGATGATCAAGAAGAAAGCAGTATTTGTCAACACCAATAACTCAAAATTCATAGGAATTCATGGCCAAGTTGGAAAGAAAGCATTCAGAAGTATTTACTAAAAAAAAAAAATATCACTAATATGGAGATATACGAGTATAAAAGTATATCTTAGTCATCCTTAAGTCTTTAAGAAAACTGTGTGTATTCAAATTCATAAAAAATATTAAATACATTCTGAGTGTCATCAAAAACTTCTGATTTCTTAATTTTTTTTTTTTAGATATGATGGATTTTTTTTTTTTTTTAAGACTTGTTTTCAAATCTGAAGTGTATATAAGGTATATTTTATTGTTAAATCAATTGTTTATAGTAATCATGAAAACCTTTAGGAAAAAATTCGTTAAATAATAGTGAAAACCGAATCAACATCCATTGCGTGGTTTAGAAATTCTGAGTATAGAAACGGACAGGAATTTCGATTTTTTTTATATTATGTAATAATAATAATAAATATAATAATGATGATGAAATTATAGTATTTTTTAAATTGGAAACAAATCTAACTTAACTCTTATGGTTGCTATGAATATCATTTTTATGTTTCCGATACTCAACATAAAAATTCTCAACTATTTCCTAAATTTTTATTATTTTCTACATTTTGATTCGATTTGTTCTTTCATTTTTTCTACTATTACTTTGCAATATATGCTACAGAAGTCAATTAGAGAATTCAAATTGAATTTACAAAAAAAAAAAAAATTATTCTGTTTCCCATTTTGTTCGATCTCATTTTGTAGTTGGCTTTTGTTGGAGTTGGACTTGAATAACGGTGAGGCAGAACATGAAGCTTATGATTTGCGATTACTGTAACCATAAACATATTGTGATTCCATTGCTTTAAATAGTAAACGTTATCATTATATCAATGAACCTATTTTTCCATAAAAGCATTTTTTATAAGGCGAAAAGGGTCTCGAGCATCAGAACACTCAACAAATATATAGATTCAAAACCAACAAAGATATATTTATTTGCAAAATTGTATTTCCTGTTATCCAAGAAATCAAACACAAATAGAAATATCAACTAGGAACAAATAGAATGGCTCCAAGAATATTTTGAAAATGTAAATAAATGTTAAATGCATATTAGACTGATGTTTGTAGAATTCTTCTGGGACTCACTTGTTATCATTCGACTTACATGATTCACTCCATATAATGTTTAAAATAATGAAATATAATAAACTCAGAGTTGGCGGTATGATATTCTTAGGTTATCGAAGCAAAGTTTCTACGAGAAAACAGCTGGGTCTTCTAAATAAATTTAAGATAGTCACATATTTAAAAAGGTTATTGGTTGGTTATTTTTTTCATATCCACACATGCGAAATAAATCTAAGTTAAAAAAAATCATCATTTTGAGTCATAAGACACATCAAGATTTGCTATGGACACAAAAGATTCTTAATTTATTGTCATAAATAATAAATATTCTTTTGATTTTTTGTAAACAAATTAAATTGGAAAATGTTTTAATATTTCGTCATAAATTTTATATTTTTGGTGATATCTTCTTCATTCAAATTGTATATAGGTATATAATGCAAAGATGTATTTATATAAAAGATTACATTGTCTCTGATTGAAATATGTGGTAAAATTTTATAGAAATCAACTGATGAATTTGTTAAGTAAAGTACGAAAAACCTTCTCATCAAAAAGTGTTGTTTTCTTCATTTTGTCATAAAGTGTAGCAAAATCTTTTATAGAAAATAAATTAAATGTATCACCAACAAATTTACAAGTTACATAATGAATTTTGTTTGTCAAAGCCTCAAACTCAACTCAACCTTCCCTTCTCCTGCATAGTTTCCCATTTATTGTAAAACTTACTGGTTCAATTATTATTATTATCTAACTATACAAATTTCATTTAATCCTTGTATAAAATCTCATGTCAAGTGCGCGTGCTTTTTGTCTTATTTAGTTATATAATGAACATGTGATATACTTTGTACTCGTGTTCATCAAACAAACGAATAAATGAATAAATAAATAAATAAAGTGTTGTGCAACCCTTGAGGAATGCTACAAATGTAATAACATAAAATTTTGTATCACCACAAATACATATTTTGAAACAAAGCCAACACAAATTGAACAGTTTATCGGAATATTTTGTCATCATCATTCAGATAAGAACTTCAATGGACATACGATATTGTTAGATATGCTAGTACATGTATAGCAAATCAAATTGTTCTTGTAGTAATAGTAGTACATAGATACATTATCTAGAGAGGGTCAGCATTTGATAATTTACAATGTATGTGTGATACATACATGGTCAAAATAATAACAACACTTTTTTGTGTTTTTTTTTTTTATAACAAGTTAATTTACAATCAGTTAGAGAGCATAACTATAACCAAATGCCAAAAAAGAAAGTAAAACAAAAAAAATATATATTACAGCGGGTGATGGCAGGTTATCTATCCTTTAAGAAACCTGAAAGGTAGGTCCAGAGGGTGACTCCTCTTGAGACGGCGGTTGTTGTTAGCAGTGACTAGAAGGCTTGTGGCGAGATCTTTAGAGCGAACTTCAATACGGGATATGTATAATATTTTCTTCTGCATCTGCCAATTCCTTCTTTAATCCATGCAACATAAAGATCACTGCGTGCAGTTGTCTTCTTAAAATACTAGTCTGCGGAGAAACTTTGATTGGAATCTCTGGAGTAGTATCAATATTAGAGTGTGAAGCAGAGCCCCACAGCTATATTCTATATGTTCATATGGGCTTCAGAACTGCCCTGTAAAGCAGTAGTTTGTTACGCAGGAACAGTATTGAGAAGTGCTTAGGAAGCCAGGACATTTTCCATGTTTTAAATGCCAGCCAGCTGTTGGCTTTTATGTTTGATGTGAGCCTTTCAGTTCAACTATATGGGTCTATCCAGGGTAAGCCCCAAGTATTTTGCGCTGAGCTCTCAGGGGAGGGTTTCGTTGTTTCGGGAGACAGGAAGGCAAAATGTATCATAATCTTGAATCGCACGTAAATAAATATTGTGTAAAAGATCTTAGTGAGCTGAGCTTAGCACAGGAATAATTATTTGTTTCCTTCTATTCAAAATGTAGAATCTAAAAAATTTTTAGTTTAAGTCCATTTGGTCCAATTTTTTAATCGTTTCCTTTAGAACCTTTGAACGGTGAAATGTATTGAATTAAAATTTCAGGTCACATGGTATTTTTATGAAACAGTATTATTTGCAAGAGCTCATTCACCTGAGAAAAATTAAAAGTTATTGTATATTGCTTGTATTAAGGGACCATTTGGTCCAATACATATTTTTCTTTGATTGAAATCATTTCATTTCATTTCATTCGCTTTTATTTACAAAAATGTGTCTTTTATTTGTTTGGTTGATTATTTTTAGCATAACATTCTGAGCAAAGTATTTTTCGGTCAGTTTTGCATATTTTTGTTCAGGTAATCTATTCCATTTCATTATGCACGTCTTAGCCAAATAAAGTGCTAGTTGCCTCAAAAACTCCATTGTTCTACGATTTGGATCTGTTGGTACCCATAAAGCATTGATTTCAGAGAAAAGCATGTATATATGTTATAAAGACAATGTTTAATGTATAGGAGGCAATCATTTGGTCAGCTGTATCAACCTCTCCTAAGAGAGAAAGCATAAGAAATTTTCCAAACCAACAAAATAGTATACCCTTTGTAGAATCGATATAAGAAACAATCTCCATTCTTCGATCCTTCGATCCATGCTCATCGATTCTATCTGTGCTATGCATTGTACTGATCAATATCGTTGCTTTGTTTTTGTATTTGATGTATGCAGTTTCATTGAAACCAAATGCAATAAGTTGTTCATCAATGGTCACATTTTCTTAGCAATTGTAAAACTTTGGAAAAAAGAGTTTCCGAAGCTCCCACAGATCACAAAAAAGAGCAAATTTATCATTGCTATGCATTTGCTCTTTGACTTGATGGTCTCCTAATCACAGATTCGTACATTGTGTTTAATCTAACAGTAGGATTAATGATGAATGAAAAAGATGAAAATTGGTTTTGATTTTAGATGTTGCTTTTGATAATTTCAAATGTGAATCAAAATGAAATTTAAATTCATAACATATATCATTATATAATTGTTTCAATTGTGTTCTGTAAATATTATTTACTAATTTGACCAAGGGTGTGTTTTTATTTCTATTTATTTATACTAAACTAATTTTAACCATACAAATTGGTCAGCTCACTCACAAACTTGATTTATGTCATTTGTACTTTAATTAAATGCTATGAATTTTCATTAAGATGAGTTACTATATCATCATCATCATCAACATAGATAATGATATATATGTTTTTGTAATATATTATAACATTGCAATCAAATAACATGAAATTAAATGAATGAATGAAACTTATCTACTTTCATAGATTTGTGGTAAATGTTTATATGAATTGTTAGAAATGAATTGAATGAAAAATACTCGTATGCTGTAGCCTTGCAAATAGAGGAACAAATTTCATTAAATCATCATAAAACAACTGTTGATTTACATATTGAGTTCTATCTTTTTCTCATCATACATTTCAAAGGCGACTCATTTAGGTTTATTGCCTTGAGGCAAGACCCAAGGGAAAAGAGACCTTAGTTCAAAGAATTTATAACCCTGTAGATGATGATTATGCACGTGTATTTCATATGACTGTGACTCACTACTTGGCTTTATAATCCTTTTCTAATGCTAACCAATGACTCATGTGGATTCATTTCCTCTCTCTCTCTCTCTCTCTCTCTCTCTTATAAGGTAATCATATATAGATACATAATTAAAATGGATTCCTTTAAGGCACAACAATTTTCCAACAAAATTACATTCCTATAATACATTAATAATTGAATTCAATATGGATTAAGTTTATCTGGTTAAATTTTGCAAAAGGACACACAACAGGACATTGGAAACTTATAACATAACATACAAATTAGTTGCAACTTTCAATGTAGATTATCTGTTAAAGAAGTGGAGAGACAGTAGAGTAGTACTAGTTATGAACAATTCTAGATAAAACATCGTAGTCAAAGTGTAGAGCCAACTGATAATGCATACACATCTACTACTAGAAAATCTAATAGAAATAATATAAAGTAAATGCACTTATGTGCTTCTGAACAAAGCATCACTTTATAAGAACTTCACTTCTGTAACACAGGCAGCAGTTGGGTCTTATATAAAAAGCCATGAGTCATTTCTACTATTATCAGCCTTTTAATTCAATCTTATTGAAATTATCGATAGTATATGGAGGCATGATGAAGGCTTTGTTATGTTCTGGGTACCACTTTGGACTGGCCTCCTCAAAGTTTAGATTCAAATATTCCAGAAAACATCTGGTCTCTTTTAAAAACCTAAAAGAATAGTTTCGTTAAATAAAACCAGAGAGGAGACAATTCCATTTGGAAGGAGCTATCTCCAGAGTTTCTAGTAGATTCAGTACCAAGGTGCCTTCAAAAAGTTATTGAAGCCAAAGGAGGCCATACATTTTCCTAAATTCTTTTTCATTTTTTTACTTTTGTTGAGTTGAAACTTTGTTTTCTTAGTAGTATATACTTGTCAAAAAAAAAAAAAACTTATGCCAACCAGTGTATGTACTTATGCTCATCAAATCAATATATATTTTCAAAGTAAAACAACCCACATCACTTTCAACATTTTGCCATATTTACAATAAACACTGATTATTAAACTACTATGTACTTATAATATTTATTCGACACTTCTGAGCATCGGGAAAGATTGAAGACAGTATTTTATTAAAGAAGATTCATTTTAATACTAGTTAAAGGATTGTATTTATTGAATGCACTTAAAATATAAATATTATATGTACATATGTTGTTTTGCATGCAAAAGGACTCATAGCTAAAATAGCAATTCAATTGAGTCTTGAACTTTTTTCCATATTGAATGTTGTATCAAATCATTTGATTGTCATCTCAATTTTAGAAACACTTATATAAAAGAAGATCTATTGAATGAATTGAATGATCAAAAGACTCTTATTATTAGCAACATTTCTGTTTTTTTTATTTATATTTTCTGTATTTTTAGAGACTATTAATTTACACTTATATTAATTTTGATCATACTTATATATTTTTATTTGGTTACATTTAAAAATGTGTATGTGTATGTGTGTGTGTATGTTTGTGTGTGTACATGTGTATGTGTGTGTGACTATTTATTTTCCTATTCTTTAAATTTATTTATTCAATTCAGGGATTTTTTTTTTCTGTTTTCATAATCCTCTAGTGCGTATGTGTAATATTGCTTGTATGGCAAAATATAATAATAAAAAAATATTCCACATACGCCAGAGTGTTCGTTGCTCATATTGAAGTCGGCATTAAAATCAAATTTTCGTTTATTTTTTTGCTTTGTTTTGTTTGATTTTGTTGTATTGTGTTGTGTTTTTTTTTTTTATGTATACATTTTTTGTTGTTCTTCTCGTTCCCTATTATTATCATCATCATCATCATCATCATCATCATCAAAGCATAATGCATAAGCGCATAGAAGAACCGTAAAGTATACATATGTATTGATTCATATGTATATATGTTATATGTAGGGTGTATAAATATACCCTAGATTCATTTCCGTTGTAGTATGATTGAGGATACCCATGAACTCATTCTCTATTCTCCATTCGCCATGCTCCTTTCGATTGTATTCGATTCGTTGCTATTCTCACTCAAACGCTTATCGCTTCAAGTCTACTCAAGCGTCAAACTAACGATTCGAAAATTTCTTATGCTTCAGTGATCTAGAAGTGTTGCTTGCCATGGATGTCGCTTTTCTCTGGTTCCTTTCTCTTGTCACATTCACTGTAACACTGCTCAGTCCTTCGTTCCTCAAATTCCTTCTCTCTTACTCCTTAGTTTATTTATGTGTTGTTGGTTTATTATTTCACTCTCTCTCTCCCACTCTCTCTCCCTCTCTCTCTCCCTCTCTCTCTTTCTCTCTTTCACTCTCTCTTTCTCAACCCTAAATTTTGTCACCAACAGCAAACAAAATCGTGTTACCCTGTTTTGTGAGCGTTTATGTTCTTTAAATAGATTTCTGCTTGGTGCTTCTTCCTCAACTTTATCGTCATCGTCATAATTCTTTTTTATACACTTTTCTATTTTATTTAGGTACCCTCGTATATATATATCTATATATATTTTTTTTTTTTGGTCATTTAACAGTATCTCTCTCAATAACAAAAAAGAGTAACAAAATAATAAAACAACAAGAAGAAATGAAATGGGAAGAAGTGTCGGGGCACAGAAATAACTTTTCTATAACCCACCCATCCCCCTTACTCAGTTTATCATCTAATGGAAAATTATTGAAAATCATTGACGAGAAAAGCAAAATATCACTGGCTCATGCTGCTGCTGGGTAGCACGTGTTTTATCATCATAGACAGAAAGAGATGAAGATACTTGCCATTTTATTATTGTATATATTTTTTATTTTTTTTTTTTATTATATTTTTATTTCATTTTTTGGTTTTTGTTCTGCTCCAATTTGCTGTTGCTATTAAATAAATTGATTTTTAAATATCACAAAATAGTATGAAAGGCAAATCAAAATCAAAACGAAAAACCAAAACCGAAACCAAAACCATAAAATCAAAGTAGCGCAAAATTGCCCAGGAAGCAAAACAAATGACCAAGTCAACAAGATAAGTGGAGGAGATCTTGGACCAGACAAGGCTTTACGACAGGATAAGGCAGAATAGAATAGAACACAAAACAACAGGACACAATTCAATATGACAAGGCTTGATGATGATGATGATGGTGATGATGATAATAGAAATGAAGAATTCTATTTACCATACATAATGATAAGGATAAAGGACATAGAGGACAAATGTAAAATTGAAAAACAATAAAAACAAATAATGCAATAAAATTCACTTGTTTGGAATATGAGTTGAATATAATATGAAATATCAACAACAACATCAACATCAACATCAACATCAAAATCTAGTGATAAACTAATAAAACACAGACAGATAAGAGGTGATGGGAGATAGGGGGACCACAGTGCTTTCTTTGAATTTGAATTATTTCTTTATTTTTTGTTTTCTTTTCTTTAAAGTCGTTTTTGTCTTTTGCTCTGAACACATATTACCAACTATCATATATAGACTTTCATCACTTTCTCTTAAGAGATGTTCATCACAGTGATACATGAATTTTTTTTTTTTTTTTTTTTTCATTATTAGACAAAACCTATTGATTATTGAATTACATTTAGAGTCCTTAGTTTATGAATTAATAGTGATATAAAAATTTGTTCACTCTCAAAAATATAATCGATTGATGTTCATCACTGTGATATATGCACAAAAATATAATCGAGTGTTGTTCATCACTGTGATATATGCACTGTTCAATTGAAAATCATCTCTAATAAATGTTGAAACACATAGACGGTCTTTATTTTTAATTGTCTGTGATACTAAGAATTTTTTTGTACTAAAATCTATTAGAAGCATAATGCGGTGATATTCATCACTGTGATATATGCACTTTTCAATTGAAAGGCATCTCTAATAATTGTTGACGGTCTTTAGTTTCAAATATCTGTGTTGTTAAAAGTTGTTTTCTTCTAAAATCTAACAGAAATATAATCGTGTGATATTCGCCCCTGTGATATATGCATTTTCTCATTCAACTGAAAGGCATCTCTAATGATTTTTGAAATAAATAGAGTAGTTTGAATTTTCTGTGTCGTTAAAACTATTTTCCTACAAAAAAAAAAAAAACTTGGAAAAATATATTGAGTGAAAACATTTATCACTGTAATATCTCCATTTGTTTTTGTTTTTATAAAATATAAAGAGAGTTGAGTGTGATAACGAATACAATTAATATGTCACTATCCATCACTGTGATGTTTATATATATATTCATATTTGATAGTAGAAATATTTGATAATGACTTTTGTAAAGATGGTACATACAATATAAGATATAAGATAAATAAAAAGAGTTTCGAAATAATTAATGCCAACCTGTGATATTACAACTTTTCTTCTTTTTTTATATAATTAAGCTTATATTTGACTATCAAACAATTACGTACAGTCCTTAAACTATTGTATATTTCCATACATATTCATCAGTTTGATGCTTTCTTCACGGTGATACTTTTGTTAATGTGATATATTTATAAATTTTTCTATAACAAATAATTGAAACAGTAGTGATAGTGCAAAGATGGATGAAAACTAAAGTCAAAACAGTCAAATTTGCATTATTTTATTGAAAAGCTTTCCTGTGATATTTTGTCTTCAGTCTCCTCTTAGTTTTCCAATTCAACCAAGTTCATAAACGTTTATTCAAATCATGTGCAGCATTTTCTGATAAGCGTATTTTTATTGATAGAAATGAAGTTGAAAGGCTTTATATGCTTCTGCGCCCATACTAAATTGTATTTCTTTTCTTTTCTGGTTTTGTATTTTGTTTTTTGTTTTTTGTTTTTTGTTTTTTTTTTTTTTTTTCATTCACATTTACACAATAAACGCTTGATTGGTTATGCTTCCGCCCCCCAATTTTATATAACCTTTAAGTCATACGCTTGACATATTAATAATACCTATTTACACATATATTTCAATTTTGCTTTCGCTTTCGCTAAATAACTTATGCCCCAGTAGACTTACACCTAGCAAGGAAGGAAGAAGCCTCTTTACTTAACCCAACCCACCACAATCCAACCCATCCTCATCTTACCTTAACAAACCTAGAGTGTCTGTCGTCTCCAATACTTTATACTATGTATAATAATTTTTTTGTATTTTCTTTTCATGTTTTCTTCTGTTTAATTTTTTGTTGTTTTTTCTGTTCATTTTTTTGGTCTCTATAAAACATCCTGCGTCGTCGCCAACATTTCCTGTAGCGCTACACTCAATAAATCAACAGCAATAATTATTTTCGACACCGAACAACCAAGTTGCCACACCCTGCTGTAAAACGTCTTGCTACTTCTCTTGGTATTATCATCATCATCAACCGTCCTCATCATCATCATCATCGTCATCATCATCATCCTGGTTGTTGAATCGTTTGTTGGTCGCGTGCACAAACAACACATGAACGAACAAAGCTTAATAAATAAAAATACTTTGCACCTTTGCAGCAGCAGAACACAAAATAAAACAAAAACAAAAATCTATATAAAAAAGAACATGACACCCAAACTGTAAAGAACACCGACACCGATACCAGCGATATGAGCGATATGAGCGATATGAGCGTTATGAGGTTTCTACTTCCTCTTATTGTTAATGAAACGCGAATATTATAATTTTACTTCTTATGAACATATAGAACATCACTTGTACAATGCAAATGGTGTGGTATTATTACTTTAACGAGATGTTTGTTTCTAATGATTTAAAGAAAATATCAAGGGCTTTATAACCCATCCATTTTTATATAAAATAAGTATCAATAATTCTTAATGTTTTCCAATTACTAGATTATATTAAATAGTAGTCACTATAGGAAATTCTTCAATCGAAGATTCATAAAATCAAATAAAATTTAATAAACAATATTTCATGTTGAAGTCATATTGTATATTCCTGATGTTTGGCAATAGTCCCATATATGCAAATCGTAATCAATGTTTTAAGGCAGACTTCCTTGATTAAAGTCGAATAGATGTGCTATCTATAGAAATTAAGGATGGCAAAACAAATATTGTTTGGAGATTTAGTAAATGGAGTAAAAATCCTTGATTACAAGATAGAATGAGGTTTATCTATAGAAATTTGCTTATTTTTTACAAAAACTTCTCTAAATAAAATATACAATTAATATAACAACAGATTTCTAATACACCCAGCATATCATTTTCATTTAATCTGTTTTTATGAGTATATCTTTTTTAAATTTTGTAACTTTTTCTTATCCTAATCCCCATGAAGAGTGCATGAAAGTTTCAATGAAACTAAAGTAAAATTATTTACATATTTTGCTGTCCATAATATGGCTAGAACCACTCACTACTCACCACTCACCCATCAATTGGGTGGTCAGTAACAATACATTGACATCGACATTGACATCGCCTGAAAGTAACTAATAAAACTGAGGCCTGACGACATTAATGCCTTATTTATTCTAATTTTTATAATCATTTTTTGCACTAATTCAGTTTCATTTATTTTATTTTCTTTTCTTTTCATATAGATTTATGGTTTTAACTTCTTACAATATTTGGTTTGGTTCTTCTGTGATTATTTTACTCGTTCATACTTACAGATGTTACCCACATATATGCACGAGTATGTATGATAATTTTCTATTTAATTGATGGAAATAAGTATCATAAGTAGCACATATGATAAATTATACCTTTAGTAAGTTACAATTATATTTATGATAAATATACACAGCATGACAATACTAAGTCAACAAAATTTATAAACGATAGACGCAGTCTTTTCAATGATGAGAGAGGCTTTGGCTTTAAATATATATAACAAGATAAACAATTCAACCCATTCTTCATGATGGTGTGAGCAAAGTTTGTTACATGATAACCAGAAAGATATTAGAAATTATCTTGCTAAAAACAATAAGAATTGGAATGCAAGTCACAAAAAAATA
Source organism: Amiota albilabris (assembly GCA_037040105.1). Classification (NCBI taxonomy): domain Eukaryota; kingdom Metazoa; phylum Arthropoda; class Insecta; order Diptera; family Drosophilidae; genus Amiota; species Amiota albilabris. The sequence continues at coordinate 41,312 of JBANCV010000103.1, read as the reverse complement.
TGTTCCAAAATCAATCAAGCAATTCTTCGATAGCAAGGGCTTCATGTAACATGTAACATACTAATTCAATCCAACAAGTCAAACTAAGAATTAGAAAGCCAAACAGTTAGAGTGTCATACATTGCTTATTGTGTGTATTGTGTTTTGGTCCTTAAACAAGATCTTTGATCCACTGTATTCATCATATTTAGACTTTTGTGACTAAGCCAAGTTTTCAAAGTTCAAACTAAAGCTGAAATTATGTTGAAAATGTTTTTGAAGATATTAAGACAATCCATAAAGCACCAAAGTACAAAACAATTGAACCCAAACATTTGAATCATTATTCAATCAAAGTAACAAATGCTGCGAAGAGAGAGAATAATAAACTCTAAAAGCAGGTATTTGAATCCTTGGAATCTGCTGGCAAGAATATTTGTAAGAATAAGGATCAAATCCTTTTTCAGTTTATGATTTCATTTAATATAAAAATGATTTTGACCGTGGTCTGAAAATCTCCATGAATAGATTTGCCATCGGTAGTATAAGAAAGAATATGTAACCAACAGTTCAAATGAATTCCAGACACATTTTTTATTTCTTGCATAATAAATTTCCTTACTTTTCGTTACCAGTTTCTTGATTCATCATTTTACTTTCAATTCTCATAAACAATATTTTCATGTGTCGCCTAAAAAATTTCCATCGCATGCCATCATAATTATTTACACGCTTAGTTTTTGTTAATTGCTTGGGTTGGCAGAGAAAAACTAGTATAAAGTAATAAAAATATATAATAAATAATATGGAAAAATACCAAAAATATACTTGTGCTTTGCATGTCATCTACTTACTATAAGTTTACTTAGTGCTGCTAAATAAAATATGTGCTATATGTATTTACATATACTTAGTACAAGTAGTAGGGTACTGAAACTGATTTTACTGATTAAAATATGATAGATTTAAAAGGAATAATTTTGAGTTATTTTAAAGGGTTTGCCAGCCAAACCAGTCATTAGGTATTTTCATTAAATGATTGTGGCATTTTCATAGTTGTAAGAGTGTTTGAGTGATTTGTTTATAAAATGTTTGCGAGCATTTGATTATTAACACTTAACCTTAACATAACTAAAGAAAAATAACATTATAAATTGCCAACCTACTATGACACCATTTCTTGCTAATCACATTGTTCCACTTAGACAAATAGTGTAAGTATTGTAACATTAAAGAAAGAAAGAAATACCCAATACAGATCAGTGTTGTTAATTGCATAAATTATTTATGTAACATTGAAGACAAATTTAACAATGTATATGCAATCTTAAGTGAAGAAGTGAGGACTAAACAAGACAAGTAAAAATGGAGTACTTAGAAAATGATAAATGTGATCAATTCAAATGTGCTTTTAAATGTCATCAAAATGAGATGTTAGCGTGCCAACTCAATTTAGTGGCTTACCAACACTATACACATACATAGATGCATTTATTACTTTTACTTTTTATGTGTGTTACTTTATTTTCCTACAATTATTCTTCATCCATTTAGTGTTTTTTTTTTTTTTTTTTTTGTTTTTTTTCCTTTAAGTAAAAGTTGATTTTGACTTCTTTCTTACCACGATCTCCGTTCCCCGTTACTTGCTTCATGGCTGTTAATTATTTTAGGAAATAACACTCTGTACTATTTCAATGGTCTTCATGCGTCGTTGGTGTGTGAACTGAGTTTATGGATTGCGTGCGGGTACTCGATATACTAAAAGAATGAAACAATGAAAGAATGAAAGAATGAAAGAACGAAAGTAAGAAAGAAAGCAAGAAATTATTGTTCAAACGCAAGTCAAATTAATTACAACATTTCAGACTATACCATACTACACTATACACTATACTATACTATACCATAATATACCATCTACCCATTCATCTCATATTTCATCACTATTCTACTCTACTCTACTCTACTCTGCTTTACTCTTCTTAACATATTGGTCTTGAATCTAAAACCTGAAGGTCTGTGGCAAGTGAAAATGGAAAAAGAGAGAGAGAACCTTCATTGCTTCTCATTGTCATGAACTTTGGCTTCCATTCATTCATTCATGTATATTAACATCTTTATTAATATTCTCAAATTAATTATCACAATATTTGCACAAGTGAATAAGGAATGATGAATTAAGAAAGATACAGATTAGTTGTTTTGTTAATTATATTTGGTCTTTTGACCTAATTGAGTTTCCTTCCTTTAAGAACACTAAGTTGTAAAGTAGAAACTCTTTTTCAAATATTCATTTATATAAGAAAGAAAGTTTTGATTTACGAAACTTCAAAATGATCTATGCACTTTATATTTAAGTTGAAGTTCTCCAATTACTGCAGAAAGATTTGACCTATGTATATGGTGTTGTATTGTTATTGCTTCAAGGATGGAAAGTATAATATTCTCCTCGTGCAAAAGAATTTGTGATGGAGCTTCTATTCGTATTTGTGAGGTTATACTGAACTTTGTATGGTATTCAGTTCAGATCTAAAGATTATCCCTGTTTAGGAGAGGATTTTTTCCAGAAGATCTTCTTATTATTTGAAGATAAAGGCACATGTACATTCTTTCATATCTACACTACAAGCACTCAACGCCTTGCTGATCAAATAGAAGTTTGTCAGCTATTTTGCCAATGTATCATGTATCATGACATTGAATAGAACTCATCAGAAGGAGGAGCTACCAATGTCTTCATTTGACCAGAATCAATATACGTGCTGCTTTGAAGTTCCACAAAAATAAAACGAAAAGAACAAAATATACAAGAGCAGCGAAAACATCATGCCATCTAGTTCTACTAACATAACACACGGAACACTTTTGCTAGCACGGAAAGGTATCCTTGAAGTCTAAGACTTTCAAGTAAGGCATTTCATATTTGTGAAACACATGCATATTATGTGTGTGATGAAGTTGAGCCAGCAAGGCATATGCTAGGCCACTGTGTCTCAATGTAACCTGTACCTAGAAACAGCTTGAAATGGAATTTCTAATGAATACGAATAGAATTTCAGATAAATTTTAATTATGATGAGGTAAATTGCTTTACACCCTTTCCTTAATCTTGACCTATTGTAATGACTTTCACTGTTTTGGCAATAATAGCATCGATTTCGTTTCCCTTTCCAATGATTTGGGTTTGGTGGGTGTGTTTTAGTTCACCCACAGAGAGGCTCGAAGCAGATATCATGAGACACAAACTAGAGTCTTTGTATGACTTTATAGCTGATTAGCATTTATAATAGTAATTATCGAAAAGAAAAGTTTTCATTATAATGCTTCTTGAGGTTACCCACGGGCCTTAGCCCATGTAATTTATATATCAAAACATGCATGGTGCTCTCATCATTTACATGAAAATCTTTCTATGGTAAGTCTATACTTTCCTTATGTACCTCGTGGTAGTAATGCCCCAAAACTCTATGACGTAGAGCCAAGTTGGGGCACTACTTTACATGCATTTGACATATGTCAAAGCTTAATGGTCAATTTCAATTTGCATTTGTATTTACTATCACGACAGGCGCTTATGCATTTAATAATTATTTATATAATTTAAGTTTATTTGGCATATATCTGCATGGTAAATTCTTTATTACTGAGGTGATGATGAAGGGGAAGAGCATTCACAATCAGACCATTCAATGTCTTTCCTTTTCTTTGTCAAAAAATTTGAATAAAAGTTTCATTTTGTTTTGTTTTGTTTTGATCAATTCATGGTGACAAAGTAAAATTTGCAATTTACAAAACTTTGTCAAAATTATTTAGGAAAAATTTGTAGCTTTCACTCAATATCAGTAGAAGCAGTTAATGCTTTTGTTATTCTTATTTCTATTGTTATTTTTCAACACCCTCACTGAGATATAAAATTAATGTCTTGTCATCATTATTATGTATCATAATTATCCTTGTCATTTATATTGCTTAAAAAATAATCTATCATCATCATCATCATCATCATCATCATCATCATCATTGATATATCCTGTGACATTTCTCTCAAATAAAGCAGACAAATCTATTTTAATGATATACTAAATTCCATAGGCGTATATCTTTTAGTACATTGGCTAGTGGCTTCAATTTCATTTTCACTTTCATTAAATAGTAATGAATGAATGAATGAATGCATGAAATTCTAAGTAAAGTGAAATATCCTTTTGTATGTATATGTGTATATATAAGTGTATGTGTGTGTGATTTTGATACAAATATTCTCTTTTTTTTTTTTTTATTTGCTCAATATGGTGTTGTTTGTTTCAATTACAATTCATTTTGGATGAAATCAAAAGCAACCAAAGACTGACTACTCACTAAGGATAAAACCCGAACACTCGATACTGTTTTACGAATATTCTCTATAATTTGCGCCACTCAGCAATTCACTTGCTATGGGAAATTATAGCAAAAAGAAAACTCTATTAATAATAAAGTATGTAGCCACTACTGGGACCATAAATAAGATGAGCCAAAAGCTTTGCCCACCAGCTTTATTCATTCACTCACTCACTCACTCACTCACTCACTCACTCATTCATTCACTCTCTCACTTCATTCCTTTATCCATTCAATTGAATTCAATTCATTCACTGCCATCCTTCCATCCTTCCTTCATACTAATATAAAAACGAACTTGCACACACGCATCCTGTAGAATCATGAGCATCATCATCATCATCATGGCCTTTTGGCCAATATGAAATTGAGGCTAATTTAATTAAATCATAAATTTTTTTCGGTATTTTCTCTTCATTCCTCTACTGTTATGTGTCCTTTTTTTTTTTTTTTTTTTTGTGTTTCAGTTTCATTTTCATTTTCAGTTTCTGCTTGTGTTTGCATTTGATGCTTTTTCACAATAATTGACTATAAATTAATTAAAGGATTAATTAATATAGGCCAATTTAATTTAAGATTGCTTTTGAATTTGAACATTGGACCGCCGACCTCAGTGCTCTGTTCGCTTGCTCGCTAATTAGTTGAAAGTAGAATGTTAAAATGATAAAATGCTACAATAAAATGAATAGAAGAAAGTCGTCGCTCGTTTGACAAGAAGAAGAAGGACTGTGAAGAATATGACAGTGGAATTAAGTAAGATGGCTTCATTACTCATTATGACACGAAAGAGGAACCAAACCGAATCGCATCAAACTGGAGTAAAGTAGATTGGAGTAGAGTGGATTGAAAGAAGCACATGAAACTTAATGAATTTTTAAAGAATTTCAAATACTCTCTTCATGCCAAAGTGAACTTACGAGAATGTCACAAAGGACTTTTTTATGCTCTTACTGTTTTTATTATCAATAAATTTTAACACGAAGATATGAATAGAAAATATTTTTAATAATTAAATAAATTTAATTACAGTTCAGGGAATCTGAGAGCCATTTCTTTTCAGTTTGAATATCTTTCATTTACTATATGGTAGAACTGTAGCGCAATCATAGAGTTCACAAGGAAGCCACGAAGAAGGGTTTTCCATTCATTTCCTTTTGGGTTATTATATTTGTAGTATATAAAATGTAAAAAAATTCCAGGTTTTGCTTCAAATCAATGTCCATTTTGTCCAACAGCTCTGAATAACATTCGCAGGTCGTCATTATTCTCATCTACCAAGGTAAACGCAAAACCACCTTTGTCCTCTTTGGAACTCGTTCACATGGATAAAAGCAATGCTTCGACTCTTCCTGTTACGAAACGGTTCGAATTTTGGTTCAACATTACCAAACACTACTTTGAAGTGGCCTTCCAAATGCGTTTATGGACGATTGTGAGCAATCGCAGCACCCATCTGGACGCGGATAGATTTTTCATGTTGAAATATTTATTTACTGCTCAGTTGGGATGTCTACAGCCTCAGCCATCTCATGCACTTGTATTCTCCAATCGATCAATATAATTCCATGGATTTTATCGATGATTTCTGGTGTGACGACCTCGTTTGGGTAAATTCAGTAAACCATTTCTTAAGCATTCAAATTGATGGTGCAGAGTTCCTTTGAATTTAATAAGTTTTTTTCTTGTTTTCGATGATAGTTTTTTAAGCAAAAATATAATATTTGATGAGTTGTATTTTTTTTTTCTATTTTCCTCGAAAATTTCAAAGTTTTCAGTAAAGCATATAGAAGAATGCATGTGCCTGGTAATGCAGTGTAATGTGATGAAGCAATTCTCATATTGAAGTGGTTTAAATTTGTTAAAGAAATAGAAATGCCAACAAGCAACAGACGAGCGTACAAGCACAGAACAAAGTAAACTGCTATTGTTTGTCGGTGACGTGAATCCATAAGTTTTTACCCTTCTTGACAACCGAAAGTCGACAAGTTCATCGCGATTTCATTCTGACACCAATTGTCCATACTGCCAGGAGCCAAAAAGCCAGCTTCACTCACATCCATTCATCTTAGTTTGTTCAGAAATATGGACTTCACACTCCGTGTTGTTTGGCTTTGTAGAGAAAAAGAGTCAAATTGTTGTTAAATCAGTGACGAGTCTGGTGGTGTCAGGCAAATACATATTTTCATTTGCTTTTATAGGCATTTGCCTTTTTAGTAAAGGTGAATTCTGTTCAGCTTGCTCCAAAATTGATTGTCAGAGACCTTTTTTATTTATAACACAATGGAACACTTTAAGACTTAAGACATGATTTGCATGCTCTATTGTGATTGAGGTAAATAGAAAGTACTTCAAATAGAAAACAATGCTGACTCTTAATGCTTATTTAAAATACACATCTTTCCGAAACTGAGCAGTCTGCTTTCAATCACAAACCAAATGAGGCAGCTTACTCAAGACAGTAGTTGACTGTAGTCAATCAAACAGAAGTAGTAGTATAGCATTTAAACTAACAATGCAGGACATGGAAAAACTCACTGACTTTCGTATTAGAATTCTTTGTTCAACTCGCATTTGTTGAGTTATAGCCTTTTCACAGTGGGCTGAACTCTGAATTCTGAAGAACTCAAGCAGAACTCTGAGTTCTGAAGACAACAACAAAAGGGAATATGATTGAAATTTTTTCAGAACTCTGTATTTTAGTTGAGTTCTGCTTGAATTCAGCATGATGATGTGTCTTAATGCTGGTCACCCTACAATAGTGTTGGCAAATTGTTGTCATTGTGACCTTGTTGCCAATTTTTATGTGAGAAATTATGTGATGCAGGCCCAAAACAATAAACAAATAGAATATGCAAAGCTGAAGGACAACATCATAACATCTATTTGCCACAAAATTTCCATTTAAATTTCTCACAATTAGCCACAACTTTCCATGCGTGTGTATAAACAAAATAAAATCAATCTATTCAGAACTCACTGTGAACGCCAAATCAGAACTCACAAAATTTTACTCTCTGTAAAAAGGCTATTAAAGAGCGAGAGTTTTAATTTATTTAACATTAGTCATTTAATCTTTCAACCATTATGAATCCATTTCAAGATAGGGTAGTATGAGTTACCAGAAATATTGTGGAAGCATAGCAAAATTAAATGTCTGAATAATCAATTGTTGAGAGAGTTTCCCCATCCAGAGTGCCATCATGACGTGGGCATAGAAGTGATGCCAGCCTCAAGCTTTTAATAATTGAAAATAATTTCTGCAAACTAAGAATGACATGTGTTCTGTTCATGAATACATCAGTTCATACGAATATTGCATATTTATTTCTTTGTTACTCATTTTGCATTAAAAATAAAAGGATTTTTATATTGTAATTTTGTTGCTTCTCATCAAAAATCAATTGATTTTCATTTGTTTTCGCAAATGAACTTGCATTATTTGAGGCCTCAGTATAGGACAATAACTGCTATAATTAGATATAAGGTAGAGTTTTTCACCCTTGGATATTTGTTCAAGGATTCTAAAGTATTGTCTACATTTTTTACATATTGTTGTGATTTTAGGTCTATTGTAGTATTGGCTTTATCACAGTCTGCTAAAGAATCAGACTCTTCAACAAACATATAATAGAATTCAGTCTGTTCCTCTTTTTCATTAGATTTAGTTTGTTGGGAATACTTGTCATCTTAATGGTCTTCTTTTATTTTTGCCACTTCTGAAACAAAAAGTTCTTTAACGTATTTTTTGGTGAGCTTTTGGCACACATTTCCTTTTGAAAAAGAGATAACATATGGATGCTATTATGCGGCTATTAAAACATTCTTGAATAAATTCTATCAATACACCACAATATTTAAAATTATCTATTTGCAAAATTCTTAGAATTCTTTGTATTCTTATTAGTTCTAGCTTATGACATCCGTAGTAAGTATTTTTATTGCCGTCTAAACTTCTGATGCCATCAGCTATAGACTTTGAACAGCCCAAGTATTCATTTAGAAATTGGATTTTAGTTTCTTTCAAAATTACTAATCCAAATAGAATAGATTTCACAGGCTTTAGGTCTCTTTGAACACAAATGTCAAACAGCTTAACATTTTCCCCATGGCTGCATCATAAAGTGTTTTGTATGAATTACTTTGGTATCTTGCCTTATCCATATCTCTGGAAGCTATTAAATCTCATCAAATTCTTCAGATGGCTCCGGAAATCATATTAGCGGAAGCACATTATCATCATCATCATCGCCAATATTATTAAGCAACACTTCAATATTTTGAATAAGAGCTGTATCTCTTTCACTTGTTCCTGTATCTGAATCTTTTCCCTATATATTGAGAGCTTTGACCATATTTCTTCCATTGTCGGTAAAAGTCTGTACTATTTTTGCGAGATTTAAATCAAATTCAGAATGAATTTCCACTATTAGCTCAGTTAACTTGTATTAACTAAACGTTCCCTTAAACCTCCTCCAGTTGCGCTTTTTCGATCAAACATATTACAATCTATCCAATGAGCCGTTAGACCCATATAGCTTCTTTTAGATGCTGACCATATATCAGAACTGGTGCATACAAAATAAATTTTTTTCAAAGATTCTTTTGTATTTTCTGCACATGATTTTTGGTGGAGCAGTTAATTTCTGTGCACCTTCAATAAGAGCTTAAAAAGAATCATTTTCTACAATTGATATAGATGACATGATATCCACTAAAAAAATCACAAGTAACTTGTCGAAATTAATTGACTTCGGTAAGATAACTGGTAAAGTGGATTGTTTAAATACTTTAGCATCACCTCACTAGCATCACCAATGAAATGGTACTTTTTCTTTCCACTTTATTCATTTTGCAAACACACACTGCGTGAAGAGTATTATAAGTTTGTCATGAAGTTTGTTATGCAAAGAAGGAGACATCGTAGGCGCCATAAAGTATATATATTCTTGATCAGCGTGACGAGACGAGTTGACCTAGGCATGACCGACTGTCCGTCAGCCCATCTGTATGTATGAAAACTAGTCCCTCAGCTTTTGAGATAAAAAAATTGTGTACAAAGTTTTCTTTTTACAATACGCACATTTGTCGGAATCATCCGGATCGGACCACTAGGAGAGGTACCTCCCAAACCAAACCCCCACTTAAATTCACATTTTTATTAGAAAAACTTTTTTGTTTTTTGTTCTATGATCTTGAAATTTGAACACGATATGTTTTTGATTCATATTTATTAACCAAGTAAACTTCAAGAACCTCGGCTTATAAGGAGAGGTACCTTCCATACAAACTACCATTTAAATTAAAGTTCTTATTAGGAAAAGTTTTTTGTATTTTGTTCTATGATCTTGAAATTTGTACGAAATAAGTTCCTGATTCATATTTATCAACCAAGTAAATTTCAAGTACCTTGGAGTATCAGAAGGGGTACCTCCCATACAAAGCCCTTATTCAAATTCAAGTTTTTGTATTTTGTTCTATGATCTTGAAATTTGTACGAAATAAGTTCCTGATTCATATCCATTAACCTTGTAAATTTCAAGATCCTAAGATTACTGGATCCCCATATAAAAAACGTTTTCTAGGGGCTACGTGAAGAGTGTAACTTTCGACATAGTCGAAGATACCCTTCTTTCTTAAAAATTTTTAAAACTCTACAAGATCAATTTGCATGTTACAAATACTCAATATTTATAAAAAGAATTTCAAATAAATTTGGAAGTACATTTTGAAAAAAAGTATTTCATATGTTAAAAATGATAAAAGTTTTGTTTTGAAAATTTTACAACAATTAAAATTGAAAAACTTTTCCATTATTATATTACATGGAATTGATTCAATTTGTTTTGATTTGTTTTCTAATTTTCTAATTTCCATAAAATTTTTTAATTCCAGAAAATAATGTTAAAGGCAAAAGCAAATGCACAAAAAGGATAATGCAAATGGGGAAACTGCAAACGAAATTGAATAAGTAAATCCAAAAAAAAAAAACAAAAACAAAAAAAAAAGGAAAAGAAAAAGAAAAAGAAAAAGGAAAAGGGAGAAAAACTGTAACTGAAACTATAAAATGCAAAATGCATGAAAAATGTAAAAGTTACTTGAACATGTTCAGACATGTTCAGACGCAATGAACAACCGGAAATGCGTGTTAAATGTCGATGAAGCAGTTACAACAAACGACAAACAAGCAACAACATGAAGAAATTGTAATAACTATATAAAAGCAATAAAAATAAATTATAGCAACAAGAAGAACAACAAGAACAACAACAATAATAATCAAAACAAACAACAACAGACCCGAAGATACAAATAAAAAAAGAGAAAAAAAAAATAAAATAAAATAAATAAATAATAAAAATAATAATAGCAGCAACCAGGGCAACCAGGAAGTTGAAAGGACAAAGACAACGACGACGACAAACTGGCGACGCTGGCAGCGTACAGCTGCAGGCTGTCGCACATTTATATAATGTCGATTCAATTATATAGTAAAGCAAGAGAACACATATCGATAAAGGACTCAAGCAGCAGCAGCAACAAGAACAGCAGCGACAGCAGCAGCAGCAACAGTAATAGCAATACCAACAACAATAGCAAGAGGAACAATAGGAATAGCAACATCAAAACAGAGTTTAATACCAATTCCAATATTGAAGATTTCAGTGAGGATGAAGCAGATTCAGAAGGAGATGAAGCTTCAGCAATAGAAACAAATCCATCTACTTAAACTCTTCTTCACAAAGCTATAAGAATCATAAGCATAAGAGATCATAGAAAACTGAAACTGTAAAATTGTTTTCTGTATATACAGAGAGAGAGAGAGAGAGTATAAGAGAGAAATACCAACAAAAGTTGTTGCTACAAGCATCAACATCAATAACATCATCATCAACAATAATAATAACCACCATTACTCGTCACAGTAAGAACAAACAGTAGCAGTAACAGGAAGCAATTAAAATTAAAATGGCAGCCATCGCAAATTTCATCACTAACAGTAATATTGATGGCAGCATTTTTATTAATCATAACAATAATAATACACTACCAACAACAATGTCAACGATGTCCGCAAATGTCTCAGCAATAACAACAAAGTTGCTAACAGCAGCAACAACAACATTAATAAGAGCAGCAACATCATCATCAACATCAGCAGCAGCAGCTGCATTATCATCACGAACATTAACATCAAATGCAGAGGGTTCAGCAACAGGTTCAACAGGATTAGAAAGCGAAACTGCAATGACTAGTGATAATTCAACTATCACTTCGTCATTATCTGCATCTGCATCTGCATCTGCATATGAAGATTATGCAACACTGGCTGGTGCAACTGAAGAATATATGCAACTTTATGATGAAGATGAAGATGAAAATGTTGATGATGATAATAATGGAGATAGAGATAGAAATGATGATATTATCGATGCTGCTATTAATATGATTGATAATAATGTCAGCCATATTGAGGAATCCAATGAAGTTGAGAATGAGAATTATGCATTCATTGAAGGTATCACTGATTGGCTGACAACTAATGAAAATATCACCAGCAGCAACAACAACAACAACAACAACAACAATAATGATGTGAATAATAGTCATAGTCATAGTGACAGATCTAGTTTATTACTAAACATTTGGCAAACTCTCATCGGTGGTGGCAATCAGACAATGACAACGACAAATGCAACAACAACAACCACAACAACAACAAAAATGCTAACAACATTTGGCACTAATGATACATTCACATTATCATCAGCAAACACAACCATAACATCATCAACTTTGCCAAGTGATGATAGTCAAGAGATCGGGATTATCAACAGCAGTATCATTAATTGGCAAGAAAATATTGATGCTGCTAATGCTAATGATGTTACAGCAACCTTGATCAATAATACAAATGATGGTTCGAGTAATTTTGATCTTTTAACATTATTACATGCAACGAACTCAAGTGACATGAGTAGCAGCGACACAAGCAGTGATAATGATGCATGGTTACTTACAACAGACAATAGTGAACATGGTTTGGTTAGACCAACAGTTGATGAAACGCCTAAAGTAAAATTTCGCATACGTTTCAGTGAAGATGATGATGATAGCATAATGCAGTCCAGCGTAACAACAATTTCCACATCAGCTCTTGAAAATGGCAATGGTACAACATATTATTTTCATAGTGCCATGGACAAATTGGCAGGCAAAATTAGTCATGCTCGTGGTCATAGCAACGACGGTGGTGGTGGAACTGGAGTTGGTGATGCCGAAGGTAATGCCGATATGAATATTGCTTTGATTGATAGTGCGGAAAGTGCTCTTGACACTGATACTGATTACGGCTTGTTGGGTTTCAATGGTGGCGGTGATGGTGATGGTGACGGTGCCGGAGTTGTTGGTGATGGCACAGCTTATGCTGCCTCATCATCAACAAGTGACCTCATACAACGTTCGTTGGCTTACAATACCGAAAATTCAAATTCATATAGTGCACTGCACAATCGAACTGCTGCTTCATCATTACTCGATGGCATTACGGATCTGAGCACAAATGGCATTACTAATGGAATGGGTGGCTTAAACCCGAATGCTGATAACAATAATAACAATGCTGGTGGAGGAGACAGTGGAAGTGGAGGCAGCACATTTATGCTATTACTGGAGGATTTTGGTGAATATTTTTACAATTACAATGGGAGCACAGCTCCGGGCACAGTCGGAGGAGGAGCAACATATGCCATAAATACGAATCTAACAACGTATATTGATAATCGAACCTTGTGCATGAATTTAACTGCGAACGGAACAACATCAGCGGCATCCTGTTATGATTTAACTGAAGGTGAGTGAGTACAATGAATGGAATGGAATTCCATTAAATGAAAGACCAGCTTATATTAAGTTTCTTATTATTAACGAACCCGTTTAAAACCAATTTTTGCTTTAAACGAACTAATCTCTAATAAACCTTGAAAGTTTAGGAACCCATTTAAAGCGAACTTCGTTTAAAATGATCTATTTTGCCAAGTACGTGGATTGTACCAAATTTAGACAGAACAGTGCTTAAATCCAAATTATTTTTCAGCACTCCTTATTATCAACACAGTAGAGAGTCTTTCAACTGTTATTTATAGTAGTAGCTCCCATGAACATGGTATAATATTTATAGAATCTTTTGTAACATATTATTATCATTGGCAGATATTTACTGGATATTGAAGAAGTTCTTACCTAAGAATAGTAGTTCTTAGTATTAAAACCAGTTTACTTATGTCAACAATTGGTCCATTGTGATATCACAGAGACTCAATTCGAAACAACAATTATATATGCATGTACCCTTAAAAGATATACATTCATGCCATTGATAGGAAAAAGTTCAATAAAGTACCATAAAGCAACCGTCCTATGAAAAAAAAAACATTTTTTAAATATGTTTATTAGTTTCACTAAGTCTTAGCTTTAAAAGTAGGGAAGAGATATTTATTTCTTTTTAAGCACAATACGTCTCCAATTATACTTAGTCAGGAGGTTTAAGCATGATGATATTTAACATATTTGTATAAAAAAAGAGAGATTTTCGAATAAGTCACATGTTTTATGAGAATTGTCTTTAGCCTTTTTGACCCTGATAGGAGCAAGGTGAAAGAATAGCAAAAGAAAATGAAAGCTAAATATCAACTAGAGAAAAGGGTATCTTAAAATATGCCGAAGCTGCATTCCCTAGAAAACATTTTTGCCTATGCTCCTGTGATTGAGCACACAGAAATATAACAATACTGATTTGACTTACGTTTAGGATAGAGTATATGTACTTACTGTGTTGCGACATTGTGACCGCAATATTTCTATGGGAGCTATGCGATCCAGTAATCCAAGGTTCTTGAAATAAACATGGTTCTTGAATATATAGTATTCAAATTTCAGTTCGATAACATACTTAAAAAACAAAAAAGTCTTTCTAATAAGAACATGAATATAAATTTGAGACAGACACGCGGTTAGGCGGACAGACGGACATGGTGAGATCAACACATCTCGTAGCGCTGATCAAGAATATAGGTATGTACTTTATGGGCACTCCGATGGCTCCAATGCCTCCTTCATGACAAACTTATAATATTATTCATAAGGTGAAGAATATAATAAGTATATAAATTACTTTTAGTAGGAGACAACTAAACAAAATAAATTCTTCTTTTATAGGAATTTCAGACGCCTGAAATAATGTTATATATACAATATATATATTTATATATGGAGTACAAACAATTGATTGGAATATTTTTGAGTATAGAATTAAAAATATATTTGCTAATTATTTTGAATTTTCAATTCATTTCATTTCAGTGGACCATAATTATTGGGCGTTGATATTGATATTATTCCCGATATTAACCCTCTTCGGTAACATTCTAGTAATACTCTCCGTTTGTCGAGAACGTTCACTGCAAACAGTTACGAATTATTTCATAGTTTCATTAGCGATTGCCGATCTCCTCGTCGCAGTCGTTGTAATGCCATTCGCTGTCTATGTTCTGGTGAGTATTAAATCATAATATCATCATTTTATATATTGTACATTTTATGCTTTATTATTGCAAAAATATATAACGAAATACCAAAACATTGAAATACTTTAGGTAATTGTAACAATTGTAAATGGCAAGCAACCAATAAACATTTACATAATTATAATTTTATTGCTCCGAAATGCCGTTTATTGCTAATTTTTATCTTAACGTCAAAGAGTCGAAAATGGGAAACCCCCCAACAAAAATTGTGTTAATAACAACGAAAGAGAAATGTGTGAGGCGGGGCAAGGCAAGGCAAGGAATGAAGTTGAAAGCATGAAAGAGGCAATGAAATGAAAAACGGGCGATAAATGCGCAATAATAAATAAACAGAGCAATAAATTAAGGGGGTTTTTTGTTATGTGTTGTGCAGGCTGGCGCGCTGGCGGACGTTTTGGCGTCCTAATAAATAATACAAAATGAACGGACTGACTATCTCATATTGAAAATGAAATGAGCCCAAATGATGAGTAAATATCCGTATAAGTAAGAAGAATGGTAGGAATGAAAATGAAAATGAAATGTTTAGAAAAGAAAACAAAAGAAAATAAGTGAAATGAATGTACCCAAAAACCAAAAATAATCACTTACTACTTATATTATGTTGAAGAACTCAAATTCATGAATGTTGAGAACTGAACTGAGAGTAGCACAAAATAAAATTGGGCAAATGTGAAGTTAATAAATCAATGAATCGACAAAAGTTCTTTCAAAATGTAGTACAACTTATACTAGTTATTCTTTAAATGAATAAATGACAATTGTCAAAAATAAAGGAAAATTTATTCATTAGTCTAGTTATTCTTTAAATGAATAAATGACAATTGTCAAAAATAAAGGAAAATTTATTCATTAGTCCATAAGCCACGTTCATGCCTCTACATAGAGGTTGAGTTCTTAATATACTTTATGCATCGAACCACAATGTCGTGTTCTGCAAGATTTGCACTCTCTTCCGTTGATTTTAAGCAGCGGTCCTCAATATCTAGATAGGGCAATGATCTGCGCTTAGAAACGTAAGCTTCTCATCACACAGATATATGATATGATGTGCTGACCGGAAGTGAGTATTTTCACCTTCTTTGATTGGACGGTGCTGTCTCTGCAGAGATGCACAACCGGTGGGATATTCCTTCTCAGAGTAAAGCTCACGTTGGAGCATTTCGAGCTATTTATTCTCACATTCCACCGGTTAACCATGTCTCTAAAAGGTGGAAGTATTCTTGGAACTCATCTGCAGCTTCATTCTCATAATGTGAGCTGTAGCAGATGCCAACATCGTCGGCGTAAGTAGTCAATTAGACTTAGAACGCTGCCTTGGGAAACTCAGTCAGGACGGTGTGAGTGTCTGATATAAGCATCAAAACTTTGCAAAACATTTAATAATGACAATGTGTATAAAACAGTTGTAAGTCCATTGGACTTATAAATTATATAGACTCCCAGCAAAGGCACTAGGCATTGCGCCTAAGGGGCCTCAAAAAGATTAATAATTCGTATATAAATATTCCGTATGCGTGAATAGTATTTATCCAAAGTCGGTGAGTGGCAACACTTTGAAAGTTAGTCGAGACTTCGAGCAAAACTCAGGGAATCCTTATTCAGACTGCAGGCTCCTCCTTATAAGTGCATGGTAGACACTGAAGTTTCTATAATTTGCATATGGGAAATATTGCATTTTGTAGTTATGCTAATAAGTACGATTATTTTAATAGCCACACAATCAATAGCAACAACATTGAAATTTTAGATGAATTGGAGCAATTTATTGGATGATACAGCTTCAATATAAAGAAATATGTGAACAAGTTCTTTTTATTATTCAGCTAAAATTTGTACAGGCATTTTAAGTTTACCATAGTTTCAACAGAATCAATGGCAATTTTTCTGAATTTTTATTCATTTTTTCGAATGACTGCAGGGTGTTTATGCACATGATTGATTGACTAACTGATCGTTTCTTCTCCTTTATTTTCTAACTAATTGACTGACTAACCAAGTGACTGACTGACTGCTGACTAACTAAATGACTGACTGACAAACTAAGTGATTGACTAATTGACTGACCATATTAAGTGAGTGAGTGAGTGACTGCCTGAATGACTTACTGGCTGAGTTAATGAATAAAAAGCAGATTCTCGGATCGTGTTTGCGTGTTTTATAATTTGACTAAATGATTGAATGAAGAAATAAACGAATGAATGAAATAATACATTTGCCCTTTTGCCCTCTTGCACTCTAGTTTTCTTTTTTTTTTTTTTACTAAAATAAACACTTGTATGATTGGAAAAATAGGAAAAAAATTACAAAAGAACCACAACTTCTCCTACTCCCTCTTGTCTATCTTGTCTTTTACGTATTAAGATAGTAGTAGGAATGTTTGCGTGTATCTCGGCATGATTATATTATTGCGTGTTATCCATTGTCTTATAACTTGTATCTATTTCTATTGTTTCATATTTTTTTCACGAATTTCCATTTATTAACACTTATAAATTAATAATTTTTAATAAAAAATCAATAACTAAAGATACTATTAACATATAATGTCAGGTGTCACTTGTCAGTTTCGAAAGATTTTCTTCTATTCAAAATAGTACAAGTATTTCATTGCTACAATGGTGTAGAAGGTGATGTTTGCTATGCTATCCAAGTGGCGAGTTATACTTAGTAAAATTGTTGGTAGGAGAATACTTTTCAGATTCGCCGATTTTCATGCTGAACGGTTCAACAGGGTAAAAGGTGATCTCTGAAGTGCCATCTAGCGGTGAGTAATAATAAAGTGGAAAGCATAAAAACCTTTTCCATGGAAAAATACATATATGTGCCAAAATCCATGGTGATCATTCAAACGGTGTTGGAGTTTAGCGCTGACAAACTTTTTTTTTTCCATTTTTATTAACACTACTCCTCCTACGCACAGATGGTTTTGATGGCTGCTACATGATTTCAAATGATCTTATTCAATGCGAATAGATAATTAAACTAAAAAACACACAACATGTATCATCAATGGAAATGGAAATGGAAATGAAAATGGAGAAAAGAGTGAAGAGGGGAGAGAGGAGAGAGGAGAGAGGAGAGAGAACAATGTAAATTGAAATTGGAATGTCATTATTACGATAGGCGTTGTTTGTTTAAATGTAACATATTTTGTCTTTTACAACATGATGTACACGCAATGTCAATAAAATTTCAACACTGGAATGTTCTTTTCTTTTTTCTTTGTTTATTTGTTGAACAATTATTACAATAAAATAATTGACAATTGCACACAGTACAACAATGAAACAGTTGGCAATCATTAACTCATTAATTTAAAGTTAAACAATGCAAATTCTTTCCCTTTCAAAATGACACACTCTCCTACTTCACACATCACGTCATAATCATTGTCATAGTCAGCATTATTATCATTATGAACAACAAGAATATTTTACCTAAACAGGTAAATGAAACTTATTCACTAACTCACCCGATCCAATATTTACTATTACAACAATTAACATATGAGTATATTGAAAGGAACATGAACAGGACCTTCAAAGTGAAATCAGAGTTTAACAAAGGAATGTAGAATGTCATTGTAGTTTGTTTGTATGATGGTAACTGGATTGTATTTACATACATGGGGGGCAGTGGGAAATGGGTAAGGAGTGTAATAGGTCAAGTTTCACTATGAAGATTGAATTACTTATGTGAAAATTATACTTGTGACTTGGTCAAATTGATTGTCTTTGCCGTTTTCGTTGTCGTTTTTGTTGTCATTGTAGTTGTTATTGCATTGCAAACGATTTAATTGATACTGCAACATGACATGATGTTAATAAGCGCAAGCTTAATTAGCAGCTGACACCCACGTACACAACTAATTAAAGGGTGAATCCCCCTCCTACCCAATCATTCATTCAGTCATTCATTCATTCATTCATTCATTCATTCATTCAAACATTCACACATTTATTTATTCAATAAATCAGTGAATGAGAAACTGACTGAGTGATTGTCCGATTGTGTGATTGGATGGTGACTAAGTAAGTGAGTAAGTGAGTAAGTAAATGAATGAATGGTTGATTGAATGTGGTTTTGTAGGTGACATGTTTGAATGATTATCACAGCACTGCACAGCACAATACATCAGAGCAGAGCACAGCAATTGCAATTGTAATTACAACAGCGTGATTTGATAATGACAATTTAATTTGATTTTCCTTTGAAAATGTGTATTTCAATTTACAATATAACATATGTATTATTGTATTGTATATTATTCATACTGGTATTCTGCTTCTTAGAAGACATGCATACATACATATTGTTTATTCATCATCGTCATTTTCATCTTCATAATCATCATCACAATCATTTTCTTAATCTATTTATAATTTATCATTATCAATTTATCTTAACATTAACAAATTTATATTCAATTCTTGTTTATGGTACAATATGTCATCATCAGCATCACCATCACTATCATCATCATCATCATATTTCTTGCTATTACTACAAATAATTATTTATTTTCCATTACAAAGCTTTAAAATAGATTTACTTAGTCATTTAGATCATAGGATAATTGTTTAAATTTCTACTATATTTACCGAATGGCCCCTTCTAACATAATTCGGTTTATCTCCATTTACTTTATCTTATTGTCTAATTCTAAGTATTTGTCATTATAATTAAAATACAATAAATACAACGACTGTTATCTGTTATTAATTATTGTATTTTAAGTGTGATTAAGTACAATATGTTGGCATTCATATTGTTCTTATTGTTATTCTTTGTTAACTAGCTATTCAACTTCAAGTCATCAACATCATCATCATCATTACGAACAACAAAATTGGCGTCACAATTGAATTGAATAAATCAAATTCACAAGGACAAATTTGTTGAAAACAATTCAATATATCATTATTTAAATGCTGCCAACCCTTAACCCTTAACCCTTAACCCTAAACCCATTCATTTATTCCAAATTGAGAGTGAGAGCGATGTTGAATTTCATTTTATAAATTTCAATTAAAAGAAAAAAACTGAAGAATTTACAATTAAGTTAAAGGTTTATTAAAATATATGAACAAGAATGAAATATACAATTTTAGAAAATAAAATTTAGTTGGTTCCGTTATTTTTTTCATCCAAATCAATCAAAAATGTATGCATAGTTATAGTTTGATTGGATTAGTGAAAACCACAAAAATTATATACGGTTTGATGGACACAATCCTATTGGACGGTTTACCCGTATTGTAGTTTTGTTATGAATCTTGACCCTTATTGTTACTCGAGCATGACGTAAGCGTGCTTTACGTTGCCATTTCTCATTTACCAATTTTAAAATGTATTCATCCTCAAAATATGAGAATGAGTCTTCGCCAAAATTACGTCTCTCCCGTTGCATTGATACTGCATCCGACCTGGGCCGATAGGTGCCATCTGGATTCCTTTCAACACAACCGCATTGGACAGCTTCCTTAAGTACCGCCTTCATCATGTACTCAAAATCGTCCAAATCATTACAATTAACGCGTTGCATTCTTGCACATGTAAATATTACTTCGTCTTCAGTTAATGGACGGTTCGACTTAAGAACTGCAAGCGTTATTAATCCAAGAATTGTCATAATAAATTTAAAGAAAAATAACTAATTTTCCACCTATTCGATGCGTGTGTCAATGTGTTCAATGTATATTCAAATATAATATAATGAATAGACAAAATATACAGAAAAATGAATGACTACTACTGAAACTGATTCTAAATACGAGTGTGTTCAATATAAAAATTTGACTTTTTAATACAAGGTGATCACTAAGGAAACTCTATTCACCAAATCACCAAAATGAATTTTATTAATTATTTTTACTTCGCATTATACACAAAAATATCTTTGAATTGATGCCTCAGATAATGTTGAAAACATTTTTAAAGAGCCAAATTACCTGTGCCAACTCACTTGCCGTTGTTTTTCTATATCAAAAATGTTCTCTCTAGTTTCCTCTTATCAATTTCTCATCTCCAATATTCCAAAATATACTTTCGGTCAAACAATTATCTATCATGCAAGCTACAAGTTCAGCATAGTACCACTCTCACACTTCTCTGGTTAATCTTTAACTTCCTTCTCAAGGCTGCATTTATAATTCCCTCTCTTCTGATTACTAATTTCTCCCATCTCCCATTGATCCATTGGTAGACTTAGTCACTCGCAACTTGAAAATTAAGTGCTATAACCATATATTTATCAAACTGTTCCCGTCCTAGTCCAATTTATATATAGGGAATATTTTATTCTCTCTCTCTCTCTCTCTAAGCGCATTTATAAACACTCTTAACAATTTAATATAAAATTTCTTTAATTATATCATAACTCATCACTTAAATACTATGTAGTATTTTGTATTGTCGCTGCCTGATTTAAATTACTAAAACACAAAAAATACAAATCTTTGGACTCTAGTATTGCCTCAGAAAGACCACTTATGAATCTTACACGAATAATGTGAAAAAAGAAGAAAGAAAAAAATCTTCAAGTAAATTGGATGAGAAACTATTAAAAATAAAAAAACATCTCAGAGTCAAGAACGCTAGCTGGCTTACCAACAACTGAAGCAATTCATGGTAAACCGTGATAGGTTTAAGAGGCTTTTTGAAACAGGTCAGACACCAGCAAAAAGTTCTATAAGTCTAAATACTTTGCTAGTTAACGCTATGTTGGCTCAACTCAAGTGAAGTGTTTTGTTTTTGTTGTTGGAAAAATTTCAAATGAAACAAAATGACGTGAAAATACACAAAATTGCAGTTACATAAAAGAAGAAAAAAGAATTAAAAAATAATAAAATAAAAATAAAGAAGGAATACATTAGTAGAAATAAGAAATAGTTGAGACAGAACAACAAGAAGCAGTCCTGTTTCTTTCGTTACTTTCTTTCATGATGATGATGATTGAAAATCATTCGATACCAAAATAATAGAATCAGTCAAAAAAAAGAACTAACTAAGGGTTTCTACAAGATTTACAATTATGAACTTTTTATATAAGTGGATATGTATTTTTGTTAAAGAAATCAGTGAAATCAATATATAAAGATGTCTGAAGTAATTTCAGTAAATTTCATTACACCCATCAATACAGTTATATCCTCTAAGTTATTTGAAAGTCATACAGAAATGTTATATTTCTGTGTTATTATATTTTTTGACATGCTTTACATTAGCTTCACTTGTTACCATGTAAACAGATTGACAGAGTGCTTAAAAGTGATACGTATACTTATATTGTCTATTTCAGGTAATCCTTTGTGGTTGCCAAATAATAAAGTATTGCATACTTCTTCATTTTCTTTCTATTATTTGTTGTTATAGCGGCAATGGAAATATACACTCTGTGCAAATTTTACCTGTCTACCCAATACGGTTCATTATATACAGCTCGCCGACAGACAGATGGATGGGAAGCAGAGGCTTAGTAATAGGGTTGAAATTGAAACAACTAAGTATATGATAATCAGTTATCAAAGATACTTATAAGATTTGTTAAGTCAAAATATATCAAAGATACTTATAAGATATTTTACATTGAACTTAGAACCAATTTTCCATTTGTAGAAAATACTTGTATGTATTTTAGGAAATATATTTTGGTTTGCTTCAAGATATCATATCACTTCACATAACTTAAATATTATATATTGTTTAAAGTCTTATACACTTGACAAAATCGGCTTATCCCATTCACCCAAAGCTTATTATTGTACAAAGCTTTGCTGCTTCCTTGTTAAGGACTTGTTTTCTTGAGTCTTCATGAATAATGATGATGATAACTGGATTGGATTTACTTTGACTTTCACTTAAAAAGCAGATCAAAATTTTTAAATTATAACCAAAAGTATGTATGTAGTTTACTTTGGAGAAACGTTAAACTGTTCAAATGTTGTCCATACAAGTTTTGGAGATTTGTAATATACAAGTGTGTGTACATATCAAGAGTTTGTTATGTATTCATAGATTCCTAAGAATTGAATGGAAACTCTTGTTTTGGAGCTTGAATAGAGTCCGTGATTATTCAAAGCAAAGATTTGAAGATTTGCTTCCAATGATTTTTTATAGAGGACTCTCTAATTGCAAGTTAATTGTAAAATATGCAGAATGCAGTGATAATCTTTTCTTAGTTTTCTATGAAATCTTGAGTGGAGTATCAGGTACAATGTATTCTAGAAAGTTCTTTAGGCTGCTTGGTGATGGGTTTCACATTCAGTTGTTGCGAAATTATTTGTTCTCAGTCAGTTAGTAAGAAGTAAAATTGTGAATCAAAACTCATTAAATCAGTTCAGTTATGAATCAAGAAACTCACCTGAAAATTTAATAACAAAACTGGAAAACATTTGAAATATAGATACTTTGTTCTCAAAAACTGTCCGCATACTTGCATTAAAAACAGATGAGCAATGTAAAGAAAGCAAAATTTAGTATACATTTTCTTCTATTCAAATCAAGATACTTGGTTAACTTGACTGAACATCATTAGTGTTATAGCAAGTTTTTTTTTAGGTTTTTCTTTTGTTTAATTTTTGAGCATCAATGAATGAACACTAAACAAATCGTGTTTCTCTCATATATTGTACGTTATTTATGTGTGTATGTATGATGGAGGCTCTCAAGTGATGAAAACCCAAATAAAATATTGTTATGCAGGTTACAACAATTATTTTCTCATATTCTCTCTTGTCTTATACAAGTAGGTTTTCTTCTGAAAGAACAAATAATGAAAAATGAAAAATGAAAAAACATAAAATGCAATTCATTTTCACTCCGAAATTCAACAACTTAACAAAAGGCAACAAGAAAACATATGCATGAATGTGTATGTTCCCCCAAATTCTCGCTCGCACTTGGTTTCATAGTGCCGCAAGTGCAAAAATGTTCTATCAAACGCCGAAATTAGCTAAAAGCGAAATAGTATAAATTGTCTTTGGGCAAACCGAAATGCGACCGCAGGCTGTGGCAGGAAAACTCTCATGGGGAAACTCATTCTGATGTGGAATAGAAATTGCCGCGAAGGCAATGGTGAAGGAAAAAAGTGAAAAGTGAAAAACGAAAAGCGAAAAGCGTCAGCTGTGCGCAATGTTAATTTTGATGGCAGCCACTTTGCATACTTTTAGGGGCAACCGAAAATCACCATTTGCTTCAATACGATGTATGAGTATACGAATAGTAAGTATATGGTAGAAAGCAAAAGCCAAAAAAAAAAAAAAATACAAACAGATAGAGATAGAGAAGTTTGGGTATGTGAGATTTGTTTAAAAACCTCAAAACCGCATAGCAGTGGAAAAAATAAGAACACAACAAACTATCTGTAAACCAAAACTAGCCAACATAAATACATATATGCATATATGGATAACATGCTGGTACGGCAAGGAGTGGATAGGAAAGTACAAGAGAACTAAAGGACTAAACTATAAAAGACATATAAATAAACTGAACTTAAATTTTAGCCCGCCAATTTCAGATGTATTCGGTTTAACAAACATGAATTGATGTGACATTTAAGCAGGATCACCCCATAACATGCCTAGATGCTTACTAGACATGCATATATACTACTTGAAGTATATAGAAATGTGTGTAGAATTGAGTAGCATGGACCAGTTACCATTAATTTTTGTTCACGCTTCTTAACATGGCAAAAAATACAGAGAAAAACAAACAAAAAACACAAAAATATAAAAAATAAAAAATCCAAAGAAAGTAAAAAAAAATAGAAACCCCAAAAACTTTTGGCAGGCAATTTTCTGGTATTTCCACTGATGACTCTTGGCATCTATCTATGGCACTTTACACCCTACACTTACATTGCTAAGACTTAATGATTTGTTTATTGTCTCGTTCCCTCTCTTTCTCTCTCTCTCTCTCGCCCTCTCGCCCTCTCGTCTCACTCTATCTGTGTCTTTAGAGAAAGTTCAAAGTTTTCCTTATTTTATGTAAATAGTAGTTATAATGATAGTTGACATATCTTTAGTTAAAGTTTGATGGTGATGTTCCCTACTTAGTGTAAGTAAGAGTATAGTGCATTCTATAGTCTTCTATAACTTAAGTTTTTTGTTCAGTTTGGTCGCTTGCTAACCTCCATCACACCCCCCCTCCACCATTTTTTTTGATTTATAACTCACATATACCTATGTATGTGAAATTTTCGTTCTTTTCCTTAATGTCTTCAGCGGTGTGACGAGGTGTGGTGCAGTGCGGTTTGGATGAGGCGCTTGGCGCTTGGCTTGATTGTGGTACTTGTCCTTGTTTTTTTTTTTTTTTTACTACTATGGGCCTTTGATCCCTTGGCCCCTCGGTCCTTTTGTTTTTACTCATTGTCGTCTGTCTTTCGTTCTCTTTCTGTTGTGCACCCTTTGCCAATCAACAAAGAAATTTTCTCTACCGTCACCTACCTCGTAGCACCATTGCTGTTGTCTCCGTCGTCGGTTGTGAGTGATGACATTATAAAATATATTTTATTGTGCGGGAATTTAAAGATTTCTTTGGCTTTACTGCAATTTTGTGAGCGTTTGATTTTCTGTAAATATTTTTTTTTTTTTTCTTTTTATTTTATTTTTGGGCTATTCCCCTTCACTATCTCTCAGTTTGTTTGTTTTGTTTGTTTATGGGTTTTGGGTTTGAATTTTATGGTTAGGATTGAGTTAAATATTTGGCTTTGCTTTTGAGCCTTGCTGGATTTTTTGGTTTTATAAACAACAAAAACAAGAACAACAATAAAGCTAGGTGGTTTGTGTTTATTTGTCTCTATTTGTAGAATCTACATATGTGTATATTTTTTGTAGAAAGATCAAAGCGGTGAACAGAGACGCGTGGTGACAAAGTATTTAGAGCATGTGTACCACAATAGAAACCATAATCCGCTTGTAAAGTTAAAAGAAGAAAATTAAAATAATCCAAAGCAACCGGAAAAAGGTTACAACATATGTAAGTCATATGAAACTATAAACTAAAATGATCCCTCACATTTAGTACAAGAATGATAAGCTTAAAGAAATAAAGCAGATGCCTCTATAAAAACATTTGTTTTTGGTTTTTATGCAATTTCTTAGGCAACTAATACGAACATGATCATTGATCATTGATCATTGATGGAATTTTTCCAATTTTTGTGTAAAGATTTGCAAGTGGCAGCCCAAGAAAGATTTTTTTGAAAACCACAGATTGTCGATATAAGAAGATTCGAAGGATTGCTTTGATAAAAATGCCCGACAAAGTCTTAACTGAGAAGTCAGTTTGTCAAGTTTTAAGTAGTAGAAATAATAAATTATTGGAAATGTCAAGTAAGTCAAATCAGTATAAGGTTTATGAGTTTGATTTCATAAGGAAGCATAAAGCCACAACATAGTCGAAAGATTGCCTTTTTTACAATCGAACTTGCATTTCGCAAATGAATTCTCAAATTGACTTCATTCAATGTTCGATGTTCAGTGTGATGGATGATTAAATTCTATAAAGATGAGTTTTGCATTAGTTTGAAAGAATGAGGTAGCCCAGTCCAGCATAGACTTTTACCAAGTCCATCAACACTTAATCCAACTCATTTTGGCAGTTGACTGTCTCATTAACCGATTAAAGATAAATACATAGTAGAAGATAATAAAATCCAAAAGCCTAGAACAGAAAGTGAGTCACACTGAACCAAGCTGTAATGTCTTTCGGATGCTCTGACTAAGAACTCAAACAAGACAATTGAACTCTAATAACATAGATCTCAGTTAATAACAACTCTAAACTCTATCGTTTACCTAAGAAGATAAACAAAAAGCAAAAGATATCTAATACTTTCTATGCAATCTGATACGTAGATGATAAATATGATGAGAAATCAAACAAGACAACTGGACTGTAATAACATACATCTTGTTTGATAACAACTATAAACTCTACTGAATTAGATATCTATTAGTAGATAAACAAAAATCAAAAGATATCTAATACTTTCTATGCAATCTGATTTTTATATAATAAATCCCTATTTATAAAGAACTCCAAAAAAAAAAAAAAAAACACAAATACACACATATGATTAATAAAATAAAGTATCTAATCTCAATTTTTGCGTTTTATATTTTGAATATATAATTAATTGTATATTCAAAAATGACCCAAAGTCTCTGTCTGACACAAATAGGGTTAAGATGATCTTTGATAAACTCAGCTCATTAAATTGTTTTATTGATACTCACTTTGTATTGTTTTCCTCAGCGCAAATATGATGTTAAACTTTTTCAGTCTTATTTTTCTCCCTAAGTACATTTTGTATCTCACCGAAACTGCCTTATGTCTTTATTCCTTTAAGAGTTTTGAAAACCACCCCTTATGGCTCCAATGGCTCCAGGTTTTCGCTCGGATTGATGTCTGTGATTTGGTTCGGCCACTTTTCCAACTGAAATGATGACCAACTGTGGTTTTTATAAATAGTTTGTTTTGTGTCACCATCTGACTGGTGACATAATCTCTTCATGTTTGGGATTCCATAAAGTCCTTTTAAAAATACTTAGGTGTGCTTTCCTTTTTCTATGAGATCATAGATTCCATATATATGCAAATATGTATCCACCACTGTATTTATCTCCCAACAGGACGCTTTCAAAAATATTACTCATTAACTGCTTCTAAGAAAATGATGCGTTTCCAATCATCTGCACTCCAGTTGACATAAGTTAGAAGAAATAACAGATCCATGTCCAATAAATTCAGATGATTCCAGATGGAGATGCAATTGCGTAAGGATGCCAAAGAGATGTTCCCCGTCCCAGATTATAGTGTCTCATGAAATGAGGACGGAATGGGTAAAGCCTATTCGCCAATCATAAAATCGAGTTGTGTTACAAGTGGAACATTTTTACCTTTGCCTTTGTTCAAAAGCATTGGTTAGTCATATTGTAAACACTTTGTGCTGTGCATTAGGATCATGTGGTTATAATCAAAGCCTCCTATTCGCTGATTGCAGGCTCTTAACGCTTCACACAAGACTCATGATTTATATTCTCGTTACAGTAACAAGCATTTTGTAATTCCATCGAACGGGCAGCGCTTTGTTGTTTTGCTTTAGAACACATATAAGTTTATTTTTTACCTGAATACTTTTCATTTGAATTCTCTCCTTGACTTGATCAGGAAACAGGCGTAATGCGTAAACATTGAAGCCAGATTTCATGATGCCCAAAAAGAAGAAGCCAGGAAACAAAATTAAATAAATAAAACTTAACAAAAACCAGGAAGAAGGATAGTGGCGTAGTATGAAGAGTATACATCTTCGGCATAGTCGAAGGTACCATTCTTTCTGGTTTACTTTCTTATATATATTTTTATTTCTATTATCATCTTGGCATGTTTTTTTTTTTCCCTTAACTTAAGAAGATTTATAACTCCAACTAACACTAAGCCGCCCTTTCGCTATTATATTGTAGAGAACTATACGAGTAGAGTATACACATATGTATGTGTTTATATATATTATATTTATACCATATAGAATGTGTGTGTGTGTGGCTGTGGAAACATGTGTATATACAATAAGATTAATTTTTACTCTTTACTTCTACTTTTCGACGAATTTCTTATGTTTCATAAGCCAACATTCTTCCTTCATATAAGTATAACTCGTATAATCGTATAGTAAGTTTTCTTGTCTTTAAGGACAAGAGAGTACCATTTTAGGCACCTAGCATCCAGCATCCAGCATCCAGTATCTAGCATTCTGTGTTCTGCATCCTTTTCATTTAAAGCTCACCAGCTCCTTGTTGGCTTCGATCCTTCTTGGCAGCTTCCTGCTTTCTAGTATCTACATATGTATGTTATGTATTAGTATGTAGTATCTATGTGTGTGTGCGTGTGTGTGTGTTTGTGGTTTTGTTATTTAGGTGTCAAAATATGCCAAGTGAACATTAATCAGTAGATTTTTTTTTTTTTTTTTTTGTTATTGTTAATTTTTTGTTTTTTTTTTTTTCTTCGCTTTTCTTATTATTATTTTTTGTTATGTTTTTTTCTTACATGCTTTCTAAGGAAAATTTATGTTTTTCATAAAGTTTTTTCATTTTTTTAACTTAATTTTTTAAGACAAATTATAGGCAAAAAATTGAAAAAAAAAAAAAATAAAAATATTTTCTTTTTTATTTATAAACAAAGAAGAAGAAAAAGAAAGAAGGTAAAGAGAAAAAAATGAATGTGGAAAATGGAAAATAAAATCAAGCGCATGCAATTTTTTATCTCTTGAGAAATTTGAGTTTACATTTATAAGAGAATGTGTGTGTGTGTTTGTGTGTGTGTGTGTGTGTGTGTTAGTGTATGTATGAATTTATGTTTGTGTGTTTCTGTGAGTGTTTCCTGTTGGTGTTTGTGTCTGTATGTGGTGTCATCTGAAGTAGAGCCACACAAATGAAAATTGATTTACTTAAGAGGATTTGCGTCAACAACACGCACTTATATAAAAACCACACAGATGCACACACACACATACACACACACACGCACTTATACGCCACACAGATACACTTAAACTTACATGCACAGTGTGAATTCATACGAAAATGTATGTATATGTGTTATAAGAGGAATGAGAGCAGCACAAAGAGGAAGAAGCATGGGGAGGGTCTATGCCGCTTAAATCATAAAAATGTTGAATGCCAAAAATGAAAAGAAAATAATAATAAAAATGTACTCATACTTATGTGCGTTATATATGAATTTCAAATACACAAAGACACGCAATGGAAGGGAAGCTGAAGCTGAAGCTGATGAAGAAAGATGGAACACACAAAAGTATGCAATAGCAAAAGAAACAAGGGAATGAATGAATCATAAATGGACGAGCTAAAGCGTAACGAAAGGGGAAATCTATCTATCTAACTGTTTGGTGAGACCATTATCAAGCTTAAGAACACACATAGATACACATAGATCTACTCATACACTGAGTACACTTACTCACTCACTCACTCACTCACTCACTCACTCACTCAGTCAGTTATTTAATCACCCACCCACACATGCATAGACGCACTCACGCACGTACTTCACTTTCATTTTCACTTTCACTTGCTGCTGTCACTTGAGTTACGCATACGCCGCATTTAACAACAAAAACACATGACGTACGCTTTCAATGACAAACCACTATAAGAAAAACAAGAGCTCTAAAAGTGAAGACAAAGGAACCAGGAACAAGGAAGAAAAAAAGTGAAGAAGCAACAATAGAATCAAAACAAGAAAGGAAATGAGAAGACCAAAACGCTGAACAGAAATAGCGTAAAGAGAAATATGGCTGAAAGCATTTTCTATGCTAAAAGTATGTTGAATTGTGTTTTGTTTTGTTTTGTTTTGTTTTTTGTTTTGTTATGCGTTGCTTTGCTTTGTGCTGTGTGCGTGAGTGTGTGTGTGTGTTTGAGCTTTGTGAGCCTTTTCTGAAGGCTTAAATGCGCCTATAAATGTGTGCTGGCGTTTTCCGTCTTTCATATGAGTATATACACTAAGTATCTAAATATCTGTGCATCTCCCTCCTAAGCCACAGTGCTCTTAGTCACTTTGTTTTTGTTGTTGTTCATAGCTCGCGGCTTCCAAAAAGAATCATACAAACATACAATCGAGTGTACAAAGATACGCTAACAAAAACACACACGCACACAATAGATACTCACATACATATATATTATACAAACATACGCAGCAAACACACATAGAATACATACTTAGATATGTGTGCCTTTATAGAATCGAATCGAGTCAAGTCGAGTTGAGTCAAGGCGAGTCGAGTATGGTATGTGCCATGTTTTATTTTAAGTGGTTGTATATGTCAGTTGAAAGCAGCTTCTGTTGACATTCGAGTGGTCAATGAGAGTCTACGTGGGTTTCCTATTTTATATCTATGACTATGGGTATGTGTGCATGTGTCCATTTTAGTCGGTTGGTCGCCTCGGTCGCTTAGTCGCTCGCTTATATCAGAAAAGCTAACAATTTGACCAAAGTTTCCACCATAACCACCACCACCATCATCATCATCACTATCTTCATCGTCATCACCCTTGCCAGTAGCTTGATCATCATCATCACTAGTAGCTACATCATCATCTTTAGTAGCTTCATCATTATCATTATTATCAGTAGCTTCATTATTATCATCTTTGCTGCTTTGTTTAACCCCAACATCTCCCGTATCATCGTACCTATCAATATACTTAACATAGTAGTATAGCAACTCACACTTCTGCTGCTTGACCAAGCCAACTAAAGCAATGCTGGACGCTACATTATTTTCCACATACAAACACTCAGATTCTGACCATATTTGTTGTACATCCCAATTCGCTCATTTCATCTTTGTATCTCTCTGTCTGTGTGTCTGTCTGTGTGTCTGTCTGTGTGTCTGTCTGTCTGTCTAACTGTGTGTGTGTGTCTGTCTGTCTATCTGTGTGTCTGTCTATCTGTGTGTCTGTCTATCTGTGTGTCTGTGTGTAGTATGTATCTGTGTGCAATAGTATCTACAATAAGTCAGTGGATGTCAGTGGATGGCTATGTGTGACTGTTTGTGTTTTGCCCTAATCTTATCATTGTATTTGACGCTAGAATCTATCTATTATGTAGTATCTCGACTCCTGTGTCTCATCTTTGGGCCTCATCCTCCCATGTCCTTTGCTCATCCTTTATCCGCCTTTACATTGACATGGCCCTACACATGTTTTGCTGTTAATTGCTTTTGTGTGTTTAAACTTGGCAAACAGATTTTGGATTTTGGATTTTATTTTGTTGTTGTTGTTACTCATTCGCTTTAGTGATAATTTTGGCCCTTCTCCTTCCTCTTTTCCTTTAATCTCTCAGTTCAAGTTTCAGTTCCTCTCATTTGTTTTTTGTCCCAATTTTTCTCATTTTTTTTTTTATTCTTTTGTGTTTGAGATATTTTTTTTTTTTTTTTTTTTTTTGATTGTGATTTACAAAGTTCTGCTGTGGCTCTCCAAAAGTTTAGATTCCATTCGATGTTTATTCGTTGTTTTGTGTTGTCAATTTTTTCAAATTTTTTCACTTAAGGACACTTAGGTAATACTACTACATACATGATGATGATGATGATGATGATGATGATGATGATGGTGTATAGGGAGTATCTTTACTATAGTATAGTATAGAACAATAACATCACATGGATTTTTTCTTTTCTATGCTATTCCATAGGCGGATTCACGGGTATTGTGGAGCATTCATTATACTTCATAATTAGGGCAACTTAAATTATTATAATAGAGAAATAATATTAATGAAACCTACAATTTTTTCTTGTGGGGCAAAATATACTGCACACTTGACCGCCAGACGACAATCATGTATCCGTTCCTGTAACGAATTCCCCCTTATCAAAAACCTCTCCATAGCAAAGAGATTGCCAACGACTTTGCTATAAATAAGCAGTCCATTTGTATCTAGATATGTTCTTAGTTTCAAGTAAAAATATGTATCAAAGTTAATGCAGAAAGTACTTAAGTGGGAACGATTTCTTTGTTTGCCGCATTGAAAAAATGAAAGAAAATGAAATGAATGAACTTCCTTCATCTAGCCTAGGCGACATTGATCATGTTTCGGCCTATCCCTTGCCAGTGTCTGGCATTTCAAAGCGCTTAAGTGCTGCACAATTATTAAACGCTTGCAATGCTAATTTGAATCAAGTTCTACCTAGACTTTTCTCGCAGCTCATCTAAGCTGCATCATATACCAACATAGATCCATACACTTTGGTCTTGTCTTGTCGTCTCCTCTGGTTTGGCAATGCATTTGTGGACCAACAACAGACAAGCAGATAAACAAGATGGTCCAGCAGGAAAAAAGGAAAGTCTTGTCGCTTTTTCTATTCAATCTTTTGTATGCATAAGGTGCGATTTATTCATCATTTCATACCGACAATGAAGGCGTGATGATCTTGCGTAGAAGAGGAGCAGCACCAGCACCAGCACCACGACGATGACATAGAAGAGAAGCCGACGAAT
The DNA here is from genome assembly GCA_037040105.1 of Amiota albilabris. Lineage (NCBI taxonomy): Eukaryota > Metazoa > Arthropoda > Insecta > Diptera > Drosophilidae > Amiota > Amiota albilabris. Next base: position 8,335 of record JBANCV010000103.1, on the reverse strand, counting down.
TTTTCTCTTTCTTAGTTTAGTTTATCTGCGTTAGTTTGGATTTTGTTTGCTTCTTCGTTTTTTAGATTTTAGCGTTTAAGCCAACTCACTGCCCATTCTGGATCCTTAAATAGTTTGTGGTCAATTGTGCTGCGTGGAAAGATTGTAACAAATGAGTTTAAATATGTTTTGACTTATTTGTGCGCTAATAATTTTCCATTTTCCTTATTGGCATAATGCAACAACAAACTAAAATAATATATTTAACTTGCATATACCCAAACTCACAGATACTTAAAGTTGTACATTATAATAATAATATAATAGTTCAGAATAGAATAGATTAGAATAGAATAAACAATTGTTGACTTACCGTATAAAACTTATTATGGTTTAAAGACAAGTTTGTTAATTTGATGCCAAAGCTGCTTCAGCTTCATAATATTGTATAAATTCGCAAATCCGCAGGCTTAAGACAAGTCAGCTAAGCTAAAGCCACTACTCAACTCAAATGACTTGATGTCTGACTATTTATGTTCTTATTCTTTGGTTTCATTTCCATTCGAAGGCGGCAACGATGATGGCGATGACGATGACGATGATGATACCACTAGTGGGTTGTACACACTTGACTATTAGCGCATTGGCCAACGCCTGCTCTGCATTCATCATTTGAATTAAGATGGTAATGATGATGGTGCCGGAAGAATTGGTTGGCAACAGATTGCTTTACATCTGAAATTTATTTATTTGTGTACCTGTTGCTTTTTATACTTTCATTTTGGGCTCTCTCCATCATCATCATCATCATCATCACCATTTCATTCCACATCCCCTCTCTGTTCTGTCTTCGATTTGCCTTGGAAGAATTCTCCAAAAGATTTATGTATTGTTTTTGTCATTTTTGGTCATTTTGGTTACTCATGGGCTTTGCATCTAGCGCAATTCTTAAATTTAAATTTTGGTTTATTGCTTTGCCAATGGACAAATGAGCTTTTTAATACCATTCACTTTGAAATGAACAAGAATTATAACTAAGTATGTCTTGATGTTGGTAACTGTTGGTAAATATGAATCGGAGACCACAAAAACTGTATACGGAATATGAAGAAATCTCATTACGTCATATCCTTTCATGCTTACGTAGGTTTAATAAGCTTTCAGTTTTGGAAACACACTGGGCACACACAGAATCATGCATAACATGATTCTCATAAAAATTTTTGAGCTAACGTGATTGGCTTACTATCGATTGCTGCTCGATTGTCAAAATCATAGTTTTCCAATTTACTGGAAGAGGTAGATCTCATATGAAATTTAATTTCAAACCAATCATAAGCTACCAGAATGGTATGTGAAAGGTTATATAAATATAAATAAAAAACTTCGTTAAACCACTTCTGTCCTTCTTCTGTTCCAATGTGAATGGTGTATTCTTTGCATCTATCGCCTATAGGTAAAATATATTTTTGTTAGGCAACATTTGATTTCCATTCGATTTTCAAAATAAATTTTGCATGCCAATCTACTACTACACCTGGTTTCGAGGATTCAAGACTGACGAATATAAATTCCTCACACAATACAAAAGCTTTGAAAGACTTAGCCTTTGAAGCTGAAGAGTTGCATATACGCTTGCAATATTGCCTTCCTACAAATTACAATAAGCGCATAACTGATTCGTCCATGACACGAGGGCCACCAAATGTTTATCCGACTGTGCTTGGCAATAAATATGGTTTATTGGCATTGGTCAATACTTTGCAACAACATTTTCCCAATCGCTTCAAAATCCACCAGTTTCTACTAAGGATTCATAACTCTTGAATATTGAGATCGATCTGCATCCTTTGAGAAAGATGCATGAATAATTTTCAGCACCCTTTGTTTGCCATGCAGATGGACCTGAATGTGTTGAAGCTCCTGTGCCACCATCATACATATTGCTAATGGCAAAGTGAAATGGAAGAGGAGCTACAATACTATTTGATTTCTTTTACTTATACCCCTGTGATATGATGCAAATGCTGGCTACCTCTGAGTTGGCTAAACGTAATTGACCTTATCATAAGAGGGAGAAAATGTGGTTAAGACGTCCAGATGGTTTCCAAACTTATGTGTTCATTGGCACCACAGAGTGTGACGTCAATGGATTAGGAGCATACAACCACTATAAAAGAGCTATACGGTATCTATGGATATCATCCACAAATGGATTAAATTGGAATGAAATATTTCAGAAGTGAAACTTTTGTCCTGCGTGATTCTTTTCTGTGTACCACCAGAAAAGGGAGCAGACTACTCTCCAGCAAATTTAAACACGCTTCGCTGTTCATTCTTGAGTTCGTGAAATGTAATTCAAGCGAACCAGATTTTTAAATGCGCCCCACAGCTTTATCGATCCATCACCAAAGTTTCTTTTAGAAAAAACATCGCGTTCTTTCTTCAGATCACGCCAATAATAGCGAAAACCATCTAGTCCATCAATATGAAATATTTACTCATTAAGAAAAATTACCAGTTTTAAGGAACTCGCATTAAAATCATAGAACAGATTCTTACTAAAAATATCTTGCTGAGTTCCAGTTTGCTGCCAAGTTACTTTGAGCTAAAAGGCTGCCGAGCTGCCTTATGACGCTTTTGCAGGCATGGCACCTTCTTCAACACACCTCTAGCAATGTGTTCCGATAGAGTCATTGGAGATACTTTCTTCTTACAAGAAGCAGCAAGTTGGGAGCACGATACAGTAGAATTGTTCGCTTTTTTATGATGCTCCTTCCATCTTGTCCAGTAAGTATCGATTTCCTTCCGGTACTGCGTGCTTTAGCGTATTCTTCTGGATTTTCCACAAAATTTTTTGAATATCTGGCTCACATTCAAGCCCGACATTATACATTAATTGAGTCTTGCTCAGTTAAACGTGTTGATCGTGGCATTATGCTTAACATTGCTTAAAATCTTCTTTTTTCTTATACCACTAAAACATTAAATTGATCGCGCTCTCTCTCTCTCTCTCTCTCTCTCTCTGGCACTTTTTGATATGTGTTCTATAAAAATGATCTGTCCGATGTAAGTCAAAAATGCAAGCATTTCAACTTAAACTAACGGTTCTTTTTCAATGCTATGATAAAAATCGAAATCGTTCGATTTTTTTCCTGTTTATTATTTATGCTATTATTCGTGATTTTAATTTTTATGAAAATATACAATAAGAAATGTAGATTTGGCGAAACTTTCCAGTGAAATTTTCAAAGTGTTCTATAATTTTGGTAAGCACCTTATAATATAAATTGATTGTAACCTAGACTTATTTTAATACAAATGACGTTCGTTAATAGAGTGGCTTTATTGCTTTGTTTTCTTTAATTTTTCCTGCAATTTTGCATTTCAAAGGTTCACATAAATATGCCTCCGGTCCGGTCCGGTCCGCTTCGATCTGAGCCGATTCAATATAGTTCAATCATCAGCCTTACAGTTTAACATTTTGTAAACTGCATAAATGTGTTTTTTCTTGAAACAAAAAAAAAGAACAAGATATCAATAAAAAAAAAACAAATAAATAATATGCAGACGAAAACTTGCGTACACAAAGATTGAAACTTTGTATGAGAATTTGCTTATTTTTGAAATTTTGTGAATTGAATTTAATAATAAATCGAAATGTATATACATGTAAGGAATTTACTAAATATTGTACATATGTAATTGGACATATCTATCTTTTTTTTTTACTATGTATGTATGTATTACAACAGTCTGACGACAAGCCTGAATCCGCCCCTGTGCTATTCTATTCTATGCTTTTCTATTTGTTGTATCAGTTGTGTTCTATTGATTCATGAACTGCCAAAAACATGTTGAAACTTAGTCATGTCAAATTGAGAGAATGACAAAATGTCAGAGGTCTTTTTTTTCTGTTTCTGTTTGTAACCATTAATTGAAAGAATAATGTAATTGGGTGTAGATAAAGATTAAAGAGAACTAACTGACTGACCAACTGACTAGTCTTTACATACATACGAGTACATAGATCTGTGTGTGATGTGTGTGTAGTACTATGTAACATATGTATGTTAAGTTGTAGCCATAGGTTTGTTGTTCTGTTCGACTGAAAAGGAAAAAGTTTGAAATCGAAATTCTTAGAACTTGAGAAAGTAAAATCAAGTCAATTTATTTTCTATATAAAATCATGAAATTATCGAATTGACTTTTGTCTTGTTTTCTTGCCAGTATTTTCGAAAAAAAAAAACAAAAATAATAATCCATTTAATATTTGTTTTTTCCCTTTTTTCTTTCTCTTTGGTTTCATTCTTTAACTTTGAACATGCATATGAAACTCACAAAAGATTTAGGATTTTTTTTTGTTTTTTCAAAAATTTTCTTAATTAAAATTTGATTTTTTTTTTTTTTTTTTTGTTCCATTAAACTTTTGTTCTTTTCATTTTCATTTTCATTTTCGTTTCCATTTCTTCATCATATTTCTATTTCCTTTATGCACTCACAATTGTATAATTCTTATCTTCTTACCTTGGCCCAAGCTTTCAAATGATTAAAAACCCTATGATTTTTTTTTTGCCATTTAGTTTTTCACTTAGTCAAAGAACTGTGGGGCATATGTGTATTTGTGTGAGTGTGTGAGTGGAGACGTGAACATGAATGCTATGCAAACTTAAATCAAACTAAAATTTCCAAGTTACCGCAAGCAAAAGCAAAATGTATCAAAGAAAAAGCAAGCTACAGAAATTGGCAGACAAACACATGAGTGGCATTTAGCCAGTAAAACAAAACGACACATATACCATTCCCACACACACACACACACACACACACACACACATACTCAGACGTATAGTTATGTAGATGCATTGAGCTTATATTGGACTTCGCCACAAGAAAGATAAAATAAAACTCAAACGAAAGTAAAGTTCCCTTAAACTTCATACTACGACAATACAAATGTCACGACACATTGTCCATGTTAAAATCTTGAAAAGAATAAATTAAAACTAAATACTAATATTGTCACGGAGTGTCGCATCATTTAATCAGACGCCTTCAGATGATATTTACAAAAAAAAAAAAAAAAAAAAAAAAAAATGTGAAAACGACATGAGTTTAAACAAGAAAGAAGGTCAACTTCGGATGTAATATTCTTTACGCATTGTCTAGAAAAAGATTTTGCCTACACACTCCTGTGACAGATATATTATAGTACTGTTTTGATAGAGTCAGTATGGGAGCTATGCGATCCAGTAATCCTAGTTTGCTTAGATACAAGCAAACAGACGAACACGTCGAGTTGATGAATAATGTTCTTATATACTTTATGTGTTCTCTGATGTCTCCTTCTGTCTGTTGCAAATCTTATTACAAACTTATAATATTATTCAATGCTTGAAGAGAAAAATAGTCAATCATTGTTTTATATCAGAGATCTCTTTGTCAAAAATTGTGCATCTTAATAATATTTTACTACTTTGACAATTAAACATATAACCATTTTTTCTCAAAAAAGGCTCAAAATATGAAAAAAATCACGCTTTTTTAATTTGCGCTCCCAATAGATTGATTATGCGCTGATCAACACTTCTCTTATTTCGAGCACAAAATTGGAACTTGAAAATTTTTCTTCCATTTATGTTAGACCCGTTGACTCGGCGAACTTTGTACCGCGTTCCCTTTTTTGTGATATACGACATTTTTGATTTCGTTGTCAGGACTAAAGTCGAATGGCAAATCGATTGGGATCATTGGAATTCTCGGAATGAAAACTTCCTCACCTTTGCATTTGCCCCTGAGGTTTCTCACTATCAAACGCATTCCATTGCATAGTTTTGGTTGGTTAAGATTTTGAGATGAGATCAGACAAATTGATATAAAATTGATGGCAATATCAACACAGACGACTTGATTGATTATGAAATGTGTCCCTATGCTTTCAATGGAAAATTTTATCCACCAATTTATCGTCAACATCGTAGAGTTGTGGACAAATCTGAATGATCAAAAATCGGTTCCGCCGTTCTTGAGTTATAGCAGGCTTCCAGGTAAACATATATAGAGATTCATCATGCCATGATGTGAATTGGTTGTTGCATTAGAAAACAAATAAGTATCTCCAGAAGGGAAACTTTTAAAAAAATTATTTAAATTGGCTTTCTATCAAATAATTATCAATATAAGCAGACCTGATTTGATACATCTTTGTAACGATACTTACAAGAACAAAAACTCTAGTGGCTTGCTATAGTTTAGAACACTCATTTAATGCAGTTTAACAGAAGTACATGGAGTCTTCCTTTCCGATGAAGTTTGGTGAAGTTATTCTGCGTATTGACAGATATTCCTGGCATGATTTTATTAGAATGTCTGACAACAATTGGCATTACTTCTGCCTCCCCTGTTCTGTCAACAATTATACCAAGAGATACTTACATCTGCTGAACTTACAATGGATCAATCTATTGTGAACAATGGCTTGGTGTAATTGGAGACGATTTCGTCACAAGGCCAAGGGACTTACCAGATCATCATGTATTGATTTTTTCTGAAAGGCGGACCAGGAAATATTTTCTCATGACTTTAAGGATTCGCTGATTGTCGACCATAACATGAAACATATTCTGTGTTCTGTGTTCTGTGTGAACATAATTCATTCTTAATTCTCGGTCGATTGATAACTATCAGATTGTGAATAGGTGTCTCACTCAGACTGTCAGTAAACTCCTGTGTCAAATTATCGCTATAGGAATACAGCATTAATTCGAACTACTCTGCGAAGTCTTGCAACCATTAACGTGAACATTGTACTCGGCAGCGTAATAAGTATATTTATGTATAACAAATTGAACACACATGAGGTATGGGACTTGCTCAAACTTTGGTTGTGGAAAGTGGTTAATCAAAAATGTCCATTGTACATATCAATTTTTAATTATAGTTTAAGGAACTCAGCATCCATCTTTTTCATATCACACAACGCTTACTTAGAAAAGTAGAATACAAGTATACATATTCCATTCAGATGTATACATTTTAGTCTCAGTAACCTTTTATCTTTTCGTTAGTTGACTTCATAAATTAAAATAGTTGTGATTATTTTTCGTAAAAAAAAAAAAAAAAATTTAAAAAAGAATTAGAAATCAAAATCGCGAAATTAACTAGTATGAAAATTGTTTAAGTTTTCATCCACAAAATAGAAATACCATTTGGAATACTAACCACCGATTTAGAGAATAATATGGACAACAAAAAAGTGATGAAAGCTGTTAATGTGAATTGCGTTGCGAATGCTTCCATAAAGGAAAACATGTCACGGTTTAAACTGATTTCATGGATGAATAAGTGCTTGGGAACGAACTTAACAAAAGTCGAGGAATTGTGTTCTGGCGCATATTATTGTAAATTTATGAATATATTATTTCCATGCTCAATTCGAATGAAGAACGTTAAATTTGAGCTTGGTTTTAATGTCATGTATAATTACCATATCAACTATAAATTATTGCAAAAAGCGTTCAGAAAACACAATATAAATAAAGTAATACCGATTGACAAACTTATCCAAGGGCGATTTGCCGATAATTTTCAGTTTTTGCAATGGTTTAAAAAGTTCGCCGAAGCAAATGATTATGCAGAAAGACTTTGGGACTACGTCAAGGCCGAGGAAACTCAAAAGGTGAGACGAAAGCTTGAGATATATGAATTGCGCAGATATAAGCCTGTATCGTTAATATACTTGAAAAGTAATTTGAAAATAAAAAGGAAGCCAACGGGATTATCAAAGGGACCTAAATATCCATATGGACATGGACCTGCACATAGACCTTCAAATAAACATGTGCACATACCATTACTTCAACCTCCAATGGGAAGTTCCGTTGTATACTCATTCGGGCCATCAGCAGGGGATGAAGCTAATTATTTTTTAAGCTGTCCAAGATCGAGTGAACTGTTAATTGAAGTCGACGAAAAGAAGTCAGAGATCAGTAGTGAAACTACAATTCGAGGGAGTGAAAGCTCTGAATTATAAAAGTATAAATCTCCATATTAAGTAAGCTATTAGCGAAGTCCTCGAGATCATACCATCTAAATATTTCAAGGACAAAACCATATTGTTGAAGTCTTATAATTTCTTTTTGTGATTTTGAAAAAAAAGTCCCAATCTCAAGTTCGCTCTCAAATACAGTCTACTAGTTCCAAAAGTCCTTATGCCTCAAATAAAAGAAAACTGCACACACAAGAGTATCAAGTAACATCTATCGAGTATCAATTCTGTGGCAACTGGCGCGTTATGACGATGAAATAAGTCTCAAGTCTTTCTTATCCACATGCAATTCTAATATGTGGATAGAAA